>JABUQX010013603.1:0-42896 GCA_015478945.1 Trachelipus rathkii
ATTATAAGTAAGTATATATTATATAACAGTGGGGGATGCCATTACTTACGACATGAGTACTTGATATTTAATTATGTACTAACCTTACAATATATTATATATATATCTTCTAGTACCAACTTACATTTACTAGTTTTCGGGTGTGATAGTCTACTACATAATACGTAACGGTATATAGAAGTTATATAGCTATATAGAGTATATACGGCTTGACCCTATCAATATTATCCTGTACAAGGCGTGGGCTCAACCTTGACGGTAGTTTCGTTTCACTTTATATATATATATGATATAACTCGTATGCTACACAGTAGATGATCAATCTAATACGTATATATACTCTATGTATCCATACCTATGTTTTTATATATATATATAGGTATATTATATCTATATAGTTGACTGTTTCATATATCTATCACCGTGGATAACTATGATAAATACTATTCGTGACACCTACCTACTATATACGGGTAGTGATTTCTTTTGGTAAATTAATAATAGTATTGATAACCTGGTGTAGATGTATTTTAATCCTACATATCCATAATATATATATATATAGTGATATTAACTAATTATATTATATATTCTATTTTTATATATAATATAATATCTATATATATATATATATATATATAATATACATCTACTATTATTAGTATATAGTATATATATCTATTATGTACTTATATAGGGTTATATTCTATATATATATATCTTGTTTTAAATAGTATAATGATCTATATATATATATATATATATATATAATATATACCGACCTAGTTATATATGGACCAGCCTTATCGTAGTATACATAACTGATTGACATCACACTATTTATTTATATAACCACCAGTATACCACCCCTATCTATATATATACTATAACATGCTTATGATGTTTATCTATAAATACATAGTAATATTCATAATGACGTTAGTGATATACAAGTATAACTAATCATCTAAATTAATAGTATACGATACTATAATAATACTATATATATATCTATTTATATCATGAGCTTAATAGTATATATCAATATACTAAATACTATATTAGCTTTCATATAGGTATATAACTCAGTATAGTATAAATATATATATATACTATATATAATATATATATATATATATATTATATTTATATATATATATATCTATAAATATATATATATATATATATATATATATATATAATATATATATGAGTATTTCATTATTTATTACATCCGTGTTATATTAATATATATATATTATATATGATATATATATATTCTCTTTTTAAGTAGTATACTCTTACGCTAGCCACTTAGTGATTTAGTTTTACATATCTGTTATATTATGTATATATCTATATATGTGATATTATTTTTAGTTATTTCACTTATTATTATTATATATATATATACTCTTATATTATAGTATAATATTTCTACATACTATATATACTTGATTATATCCATAGATATATATCATTTATATATTATAGCTACATATTTTATATATATGTCATCTATTATAGTAAATGAGATATAAGACATCAATTACTAACTTTTAGCACGATATAATAAATAATACAGTTTTTTATATTATAAGTCACAAGTTTTATCTTTGTATATATTATATTACAAAAACAGTAAGTATATAAGCTAAAACTAATCAATTACCCTGATATAAACTATTAAACCTAATAATAACTCATATCGCCTACTTTATACTGAATCAATCTAATATACAATAACGATTTCATCTTCCAATACTCTAAATACTGATGAAGATTTGGGAAATGATTAAATAATGTATATTTATATATTTAGTTCCATATATATAATATATATTCTAAATACCCCCTATCTTTATATTACCTATATATATGATACTACTCTCGCGAATGTACGCTCTATAACATTATCACATTATTATATCACGAATATATATACTATAAATTACTACTCTAATTCTTTCCGTGATTCTATACTATAATTAATATCATATGACACTATATTTTCGCGGAAATATACGTAAGCTAAACTTAATATAATATATATACATGTAATGTAATAACTCACTAAAAGAAGAGTATAAAATGCAAATAGATATATATATAGTAGATACCTAAATTTATACTTATCTACGTAGTGAGTATAAAAGACAAAAAAAAAGAACAAAACGCAAAAAGCCGAAAGGGGATGTGTAACAGAATAAATTATCCTCACTCGATCAAACAAAGTCGCTAAAAACAAACATGACATCAAAGAACACACTCCCGAGCAAGCAATGCGCTTAGTGTAGGGGAATGAAAGTCCTAGAAGGGTGTGATTTCAACGAATGGGGGATCAACCTGCCCGAAGGGGTGTAGCGGGTGTTTGGTCTCAGCTCGGGTTGAGACCGTTACATACGAATTTGAGTTGACAGCGCGTCAGTCCCGCTAACAACCGCCCTTCGGGGGTGACCCCCCCTCTGCGGATTCACACCCTTTCTGGGGACTCATCCCCTTGGGTTTCTCTCGGGAGGGGCTGTGTTGCTTTAGATACTTTAATTACGTGTGAAAATTATCCGTTTAGCAGCACGGCCCTTCGGGGTACAACGAGATGGGTCTTCTGCATCTCTCTGGGTTGATCCTCATGTAGTGGGGCTCGTCGCTGAAATTGTTTGCGGTTATGTATCGTAAAGAATGAGATTATGTTGATGATGTGAGCTTCATTGGCGAGAGCTTTTGTATAAGAGATGAACCAAGGTAACCCTAATGATAAGTATGCAGGGTAAGCCTAACGATTCGAAGGTATTGCTTAATGTTTCGAAAGGGGGGAGGGGTTAGGTTATGTTTTAGGGATTGATGATAGTTCTTACGCGTTGTGAGCACAAAACTTTGTTAATTAACTGTTTTTCAAAAGTCTAGATGTGTTCTGACTTCTTTAGTTTCAAATACATGTTATAGTTTTGGGGTGCAGTATGAAAAAGCAATTGAATGAAAGCATGAATACAAATACATACATAAAACGAACGGCGCGTAAGACCTGAAAAGAGAATGTACACATGTAAAAATAGGTTTAAACTTCCTATTAAGCTTGTGTTTGTATCCTTAATTTTATATTATCTTTTCTCCCGAGACATGCTTTAGCGTCATTATCTCTGTGGACTTGAAAGCATTAGGAGGTTGTTTTCCGTTTAAAAAGTGTTCTATTTTCAATAAATGTGCACTATGTTGCGTCTAAACAGATATACCTCTATACAAGACATTTACAGCTGGGACGAACTGATCTAATCCACCTAACCTGCCTGAAGGGGTGTTCAAGCGAGCGCGAGTGCAAGTCATCAATATCATTATATTACGAGCAGCATGTAACTAAAGAGAAAAACACCGTGACAGTATATTGGTGGCTCTGTTCTGCACTTTGCTATCTGTAGGTCGCAACTCCGCTTATTATTCTCAAACAGCCACTGGAAGCTGGTCTCTAATCGTCGCGGTAACAGTCGTTATTGGCCGGTTATGTTTTATTCGTCATGGTATGTCATCACTTTTATTTACTTGACCAAGCGCATGACTGAAATATACCTAGACGCGGTGGCACTAAAGGTGATTGATCGGCAACAAACAAGCAGACCAGTCACTAAAAGCTAAATGCGATGCTTTCAGAGAACTACGCTCATTATAAATGCAGCTCCTACTGCGTCCATACTCGTTTTAGGAGTGGACTCGCGGTTTTCCCGTCACCTTCACAGGGAAAATCCGACCCGAAATTAATTCACGCCAAAAGGTTCGGGCGCGTGTTGCAATCACCGAGTCACGCAGACCCCACGCCTGATATACGCCCGCGCCTAAATCATAATCCATATAAACCAATCTTTTTGCACTACTCCGCGACTGTGAAGAAGCTTTTGGTATCGTTGGATTGCCACCGACTATGACGCGCACTCGGGAACGAGGAGCCGACAGACAAAACAGAAAAGAATGAGATGATAAAAAGTAAGGAGGAAGAAAGGCACAGCGCGGATAGCTCGTTTAAGCAACCTCACCAGCAGGCGCATTTAGGCTGTAGACATGAATCTAACCTAGTGCCTAGTTGTCTTCTGGGGGACTCTCAAGTGCATCCATAATTCGACGCTTATAAATTAATACTCTCATAGTCTGGCAGGCCTTGCTTCTCTTGTAGTACGAAGGTAAAGGTGCCAGATAATCATTTAGTAGACTTTTGTGACAACTGGCTTGGCTCCTAATTTTGATCGCTAATGCATCTGTGTTCTGCGCGTGGTTGCTCTATGCGCCACTGACCGCAACTTGCTCTCCATACTTGTTACCAAGTCCTGCCTGCCTGCCTGCCCCGTGGAACTTGCCATAGAGCCTTTACGCCGAACGAACAGACAACTAGAACCCACCGTAGTACAAAACGAAAGAAGGCGAGCGGTAGGTTCGGAAAATGATTCGTATGCGATCAGGACTACTCAAATGTGCATAATGCTTCTTCACATACTCATTTGCGAATGCATGGCTGTCGACCGCCCGCCACTGCACATAGCTGTTCTAAAATCTGCTGGCCTCGCAGCCTGACATGACGAGACTCACCTAAAGGCTCTGCTCAAAATCTCGGATATAATGAGCCCAGATGGGTAACGCCTTGGAACAGGATCAGAAATCCACTCAGAACAGAACAGAGAAAGAAAGAACTAGAGCGAGAAGGCCAGCCTGGAGCCAGCTGCCTCTCTCCTGCTAGTAGGCGCAGTCGCAAACTCTTGTTCCAGGCGCCACCTCAGACGTCAACTGAAAACCCTCTTGCCTGCCTATTGATCCGTGCTCGCCTCTGCCTGCCACCGAACGAGACTTCGACCATTGAATCAATGGAGGGCTCTTGGGTTCGTGAGGTATTTAGTGAGAAGGACAATAAGAGGTATTATTTACACGGATGTTATACAAGCGAGCGCAGAAAACAAATCGATTTGTGAGTTATGATAACGCGAAGTAGTCTTGACAGCACATCACACTGTATATTAGAATCTTAAAGTCCTTCGCTAAAAAAAACTCTAGTATTGCAAAATGATAGGAGTGGGTGAATTCAGTTTAATTATTATTTATTTATTGCCGAGACGGTCTACAAGAGTAGATGGAAGTTTGAATATATGATCCAGCTTGCCTTTTTATCGTTCTTTTGCGGAGAATCGTTGACTTAATCACTAATACCTTTTCTCAAGCTTTACTCAGAATCATTAATTCTATTATTTCTCGAAATTTACATTTAAATCTGATCTATGGCATAGTAATATTATTCGTTACATATCCTGGGAATCACTTCAAATGTTTTACAGTCAGCTTTATGTTCACTGACTAAATTTCAATGGTATTCTCAGAATTATTATTATTTTTGGGTTTTCAAAGGTATGTTTCACGTCAATTTGGCTTTATAGGTCTCGTCAAGATATATGCAATTTAAAAATTTGTATTTACCTTGTTATTGATTATTTATGTTGTTTATCGCATAATATTGCATTATAAAGCCTAATACGGTTGTTGTGGTCGTATCTCTTGTTTACTTTCTCTTTCCTTCTGATTGGTCGAAAGATCTCATTACTTTAAGGAATTTAAACACTCGAGTTTCATCAGTAGGGCATTTTTCGCTGTTTGCTGGTCGAATGACATCTCTCCTCGCATCTCTACGTCAGTTGTATATATCTTTACGAGGAGTTTCGTTATTTCCAAAGATGTGTCATTTATATTTATTGGTAAACCGAATGGAGTACGCGGATACATTCGTTGTATTCCTGCCAGAGGATCAAATAATAGACCGTTATTCATTTCTGTGTGCTGATGGATACATCAAGATTATCGACATCGGCAGCAGCACGGGTAGAGATAAGTGTGTGTTAATCGATGGATCGCGGCGTAGTGAATTCTAATGGAAGACGGCGTAGAGGTTCTAATGAAGACGTTGTGTTCTCGTCGTGTGACAATACTTAAAACCCTTGATGTACGCAAGCTACTGGAAACCAATCCGATTGTGTGACTTTGGGCCGTACGTGCTATAGGTTCACAGTTCGAAATCTGAAAATATTACAATTGGCTTAAAATAAAAAGAATTAACACGCATCTTAACCGATGTTGACATACTTGAGGACTTATATACTTATAGCACCTGGTGTAATCTATGATATTTACACGCGAAACATGTGGTTTCGCCGTATATGCATATCGGAGCTGCGTTAATAACTGTTCGCTTGGATGAGTTTATTTCTCTCTGGAATGAGAGAATTAGTGCTGTTGAATCAAAATATGCCGAAAAATGGTTTAGTTTTGCTGAAGGCTTTATACTTACATCCTTTGCAAAGGGTGTTGAATCTTTAGAGAGAATAAGAACTTACCCAAGTTATGTTGATCGCTATGCTTCTCTGATTAGTGAATTATATATTTAAAATACGCATGTTTTTATGTATTATATGTTGTTATGTATTTCTATGAACGCTCTTTTCAATGAAATTATATATTAAAATGAAAACATTGTTTTTACTTCCCTCGTATGTTCGCTTATTGAATAAGTTGTTATTGATAGCTGTTTATTCCTCTGGTTGTTGTGTGTGTTAAGTATGTTATTTCATAGTTTAGCTTTACAGGATAAACTTTTCTTTGTTTGTCTTTACCCGTTAGGTATTATGATGGCTTAGGTAAGGTTATAATAATTTTTTTTTGTTAAATATTACTATGTTAAATGTAATGTTAGCATTGTCATGTTGGTGATATGTTTGATAAAGTGTGAATGGATAATTTTTTTGTATGTCTTGTTAGTTAGTTTTAATCTTTGATAGTTTGGACGCTTTGTTAATGTTAGCAGTTTATTCTTTCTTAATGAATGTGTCGGATTGTCGTTGTATATTACATATTGCTTAGTTCTGGTAATAGCTTGTTGGCTTTATTATGTGAAAACTTGTTAGCGTTGCATACTTTCGCTGCTCTGTATGATACTTATTAGACAAGGTTATGGTAATTTTTTTAAATATATGATATTTTAATGTAAAATTAAAGAAAACATTTGTTATGTTAGAGATACGTTTGAACAAGGTGTGAATAAGTTACGTTTTTGTATGAATCGTTAGTTACTTTTACTGTTGTTAAGTATGGAACTTGTGTTTAATGTTAAGCAGTTTATTTTGTTTTAAGGTGTGTCAGGGTATCGTTGTGGGTTTATTTTATTCAGATGTTGCTATGTTAGGGCTTTATTATGTGGAAGGGCTTTGTTAGTAAACATATATTGATTGATCTTTGTATAAGAATTGATTTTATGTTATGTTTCTCCATAGTGATATCAAATATGACTGCAACATAGATCAATCGATCAAAGATCAAGGATGGACAGGAGGGTGGCGGGATGGTGGTTTGATTTTATTTGATTTACTGATTCTACTGCTTTAGGTATGTAAACGTTATCAATTTTTAAGTAAAAAAGTATAAAGTTGTATTCGATGGGTATATGGTTCAATAGAAAACAATTGTACCACAGACGATGTCTGGATGGTGGTTTGATTTCTGATTTACTGTTAGGGTATGTAAAACATGCTAATGTTTAGTAAAAATATGACTTGAATGAACTAAATCCAATGATCAATAGATCAAATAGATCAATAGATCAATAGAACAATTGATCAATAGATCATAGGGGGAGGCAATTTGAATTTACTGATTACTGATTTACCTTTAGGGTATGTAAACATAAAAATTTAAGTTATAAACCTAAAAGAATAGAAATTTAGTTATGATGTATATGTTATTTTTTTTCGCTTGAGGGTTCTGAACCATTATTTTCGGCATCTACAGCGCAATAACATAGTTACTCTTATGAGAACTTGTTGTATACAATTTTTATTAAAAAAAAACGCACCGGAGCAGGCACCGGTGCCGATGCAACTCCTCATATTCCGATACCAACTCTTTCTAGAAATTCAACTCTTGGTTCTCTCACCAAATTATTCAGCCTTCTACGAACATTTCGATTTTTTAAGGGGTGTGTGGGCCCCCTTCGGGGGGCGCATGGGGACGTAACCTCGTCTACGACGAGGATACTTCACCATCTAACCCTCCAAATTTTAGCGCGATACGATATCTAACTTCTATATGATATAAATCGGAGCCTACGTTGAGCGGGGAGCGGAGCCGGAGGCCTAAAAAATCATTCATAATAATATAATATAATAAAATAAGAATGAAAAAAGCTTGCAGAGGCTGAGGCAAAGTCGGTTCGGCCGTTGCTGAGTCGGTGTTGGAGTCGAAGTCGAAAGTCAGGCTTGCGTTCGGAGGCGAAACCGGAACCGGAACCGGAACCGGAACCGGAACCGGAACCGGAGTTGGAGTCGGAGCCGGAGTCGGAGTCGGAGTGCGTAAAAAACGATTCCTTACAGGAATCGTTTTCGACTCAGAATCGATTCCCTTTCGGAATCATTCTAATGGTAATAATAATATAATAATGACTATAATAATAAGTATAATAATGAATAATATAATAATAAATATAAGAATAATAATAATATAATAATAATAATAATGTGTGTGTGTGCGCGGCGCTTCGAAAGCCTGTTCGTTGGACGCCATTTAGGCTTAACTCAGCTTGGAAATGGACGCGCAAAGGGGTAAGGCGTCATATTCACCTTCGCTCTCCGCGGGGAAGGTACGGCCATATATACATCTTAGGCACTTGAAAACTCTTCGGTATCATCGAGACTTAATACTCATAGAACATATACCAACTTTGAAAGCGATACCTCTTATACTTATTTGAGAAAAAGCTGTAGGCGGCTCGGAACTGGCGCATTACTACTATATATATATATTATATATATATTAGTAGTTATTATATATAATATATATATAAATATATAATATTATATATATTATATATAGTATATAAGTATGATATATATATTTATATATATATATTATATAAATAGTATATCTATATATAGATAGATGTAAATACTGCAATTAAACCGCAGTCAATTTGTATAGATTCACTCAAGGAGTTATTTTATCTATATATATATATATATAATATATATATATTATATAGAATATAAGTAATATAAACTATATATATATATATACTACCATATATATATATAACTATATATATTATACTATTATTTATTTATTTATTTATATGTTTTCCGTGATTTTTATAAGGGAAAAGGTGATATTGGAGATTTGGAAAATATAGAGGAATAGCTTTATGTTGGACGACATAGCCAAAATGTGTAATTTTAGAAACGAAATATTAAGATGCTTTTCAGAGATACAGTGGGGAGAGGAACAATATGGGTAAAGGAAGCAGGAGTAGTTCGGATCTGTTGTTTGGTTTAAGAATAGTGTCGGAGAAGAGGTGGGAATATTAATAAAACATAATATATAGGCTTCCTGGACCTAAGAAAAGGCATTTGACCGGATGGGCAGAGGTGAAAGACTTTGCTTGGCTCGTGGTGGCGCGACCAGCAGCTGCAGAAAAGGATGAGAAGAGCAATAAAAAGCTTTTATAGCGGTTGTGAGTGTAAAGTGAGAATGGGATGTAAAAATGAGAAATGGGTTTGAGGTGGGGACGGGAGTCAGACCGGGTAGTGTCCTGTCTCCCTTACTCTTTATTGCTTACTTAGATGTAGTAATCAGAAAGGTTAAAGAGGAATTTCCGAATCTGGTTGGTGACATAATGGTGTATGCGGATGATTGGCATGTTGGAGTTGGGAGTATTGAGTATTGAGAGGACTTATGGAAATTTTGACAGAATTTGAAGGAGATTGGTTAGAGCATGAATCGAGACAGATGCGCCCGTGCTAAGCGCGAGGGGGCAGAGAGGAGGCTGCTTTTGTCGAGATCGTCATTGATGATATGATCGAGAACGGCGATTCATTGTTTACGCTAGGTGGCGCAATTTACAAGGCAAGTGAGGATGTCGTACAGGGAAGTGGAGGGCAAGAATCGGCAAAATACGGAAAGAAACAAGAGAGGCGTTATGATACATTATGAGGATCGGTGATGGATATAAAGTAAGAAGATTATATTTGATAGGCTACTGGTACGCCACATTGACATGGAGCAGAAAACATTGGAGCAATGTAGCAACAAGAGAGGAAAAACAAGGATCGAAGCTGCTGAAATGAAGGTGTTTGATGACGATAGTGGGAAAGACGAGGATAGATAGAGTGAGGAAACGAAAGGTTAGGGGAGAGAGTTGGTGGTGGTGCCTGTGTTGAACATGGATAGATTTTGGCGGACTGAGATGGTGGGTTGGGGCATATAGTAGGATCAGGGAGAACGAGTCGGAGTAAAGGTGGTGAAGCAGTGGCAAGGATGTAAAGCCGGAGAAGACCGCGGGGAATGGAAAAGATTGCTGTGGAGACGAGCCTGAGTAGTTCGCATTTCTTTCGATGGCAGCAGCTGATGGACGGATGGTATCCTTCTGGAAAGGACTGCGTGGAAATCCATGTTGTCTCCGCTGACAGGGCGTAGGCCTCCCCTGAAGGAACGACGTAGACGTATTATAATATAATATATATATTTATATATAGTTATATAATATTTAATACTATACCTGCGTATATATATATCATACTTATTAATTTTTATATACTATGTATATTTTATATAATTTATATATACTAGTTAATTGTAATTATCTACGGGTTATATATATAATTAATATATAGTTATATATATATATATAGTATATATTATAATATATATTATATTATATATATATATATTATATATATATATATAATATTATATATATATTATATTATTATAATATATATATATATATTATTATATATTATTATTATATATATATATATATATATTATATAGATATATAATTATATATTATATATATATATATATACGTCGTATATATAGTATATTTATAATATAAATATATAATAGATTTATATATTAGTATATATATATAATATATATCTAATATTATATATATATATTATATATATATATATACTAGATATACTTAATATATATATAATATATAATATATTATATATTCTGCTTAAAATGATTTATATGATTTGAGCGCCCACAATCTACTCTACGAAAACTGCTATAAATAACTGCGTAGTATATGCTATAAGACCTGATAGAATAAGATATAAACGTTATTATAAAAAAGTTATAACGAAGAAAAAGAAGACTTATATAGGTAACTTCATAATAACATAACATAGATTGATAATAAACTTATAATAACTTAAAATAAATTACTTTATAATATATAAATTCATTAAATATAACTATAATATAACTTATATGAAAATAACTTTATAAAAAATTAATTATATATAAATAAACTAATATATAAATCTATTAATAATATAATGAAAAATTTATAAAACTAATAAAATATTTTAGGAATCCATTAAGCAAGGAAATTATATAAATTAAATCTTATTATAAAAAATAAACTTATGAAAAAAAATAAACTTTAGATAAAAACTTATTAAAAAAATCTTATAAAAAATCATTATAGAAAATACTATATATAAAAAAATACCTATATAAAAAACTTATAATATAAAAATTATTAAAAAACTTTATTAGAGTATTATAATGATAAACTTAATAATTAAAAATACTTATATATATAAATATATAAAATTACATAATAAACTTATAAAATAACTAATATAATTTTAACTATTATAATAAATTAATACATATTAAATAAACTTATAATATAAAAACCTATAAAATAGTTAAAAATAAGAAAAGGTTTATTATATATGAAATAAACTTCTAAATAAAAAACTATTATATAATATACATACTATAATAATAATACTTATATATATAAAAACTATATAATATATACTATTATGATATATAATGTGTATACTATAGTTATAAAAAAACTTATAACATTACTTATCTCGTATCCTAACCTAAATTATAAATAACTTAAAATTCAACTTTCAAAGATCTTACCTAATGTAAAATTCTCACACTTTATAACTTGCACAATTATACGTACATGCATTCACTTATACATGCAAGCATACTTTCTTGTTGTTATAATGTTTGGTTTGAAGTAGTTTTGGTGAGTAAAGATGAATAATTATCTTAATCCCAGCGACAAATCTCTATTTATGTATTACAAAAGCATTAAATCAAAGACTTGAAGCTCTCATTGAGCTCTTTCTCTTTTGTATTCAACGCCGAACATTCTTCGAGGGTCTTTGACCGCATAAACGACTACAAAAGAAAGTTAAAAACGAATATTCGTTCAGAATTAAAATAACAAATAGGTTTATTACGTAAATAAGTTAATTTATGAAAAAGGAACTCAAAAAAGTTATCTATTTCAGAAACAAATAGATTATTAAGGGAACACGATTATATTTATATGTATATAAGACGAGCGCGCGCGCGCACACACACACACATATTAATATATATTTATAAGTGAATCTAGTTTTTAAATAACTAAACTTGTTAATAAGGCACATCTAGAGAACATAGTAGTATACTGCATTAGAAATTAGATATTTAATTGATATATATTTACAGAGTATTAGATATATATTAAATTTATTTGTAAAAATTAGTATTTATAGCGATAAATTGCGTTATATTATAGTCATCTTAGATATCTCAGAAGCTGGGTATTTTATATATTTTAAGAAATATAGCTAGCTAACTTATTTCAGTTCGTATGCCCCCCCCTGCACAACTAATAATTTCTGCACAGCCTTTACCAAATATGATATCATCAGACACGTCGGGGCAAACAAGATTCTTCGTCATTCAAATACAAAAAAGCTTTCTTTTGGTTTTTCATTAAAAAATCAATAGCATTGGGTCAAAACAAAAGCCATATTGTAGTAATATGGTGGTAAAAACTTATATTATTTAATCTATATACATACATAGTTATCATAAATTATTTATGAAGCCATTCTAGATGTATTTAAATGCAGCATTAGGAGAGAGGCTTTGATAAATTATAGCTATTATATATTAAATTATAATTTAATTATATCTCTTCTGCATTTAGCAGATACTTATTAGTATGTTCACAATGATTAGTAAAAAGTTTAACCTAGCAACAGTAGTTGAATATTGGTGCCATATGTAGAAGATTTAAAGAGGAATAAGTTTTTATACGGATGGTAGAGATCTCGAAACGCCCACTTGTAGGATTTTTAGTAAAAAGCAGAATGCGGATGGGGGTACGATAAGTTGAAATATGTGCATCAAGCACAGATCGTCCAAAAACAGCAATAGACCAACTAGTTTCTTCTTCGGAAAGTCACAATTTACAAATACTTACATCTTGTTGCAAATACATGCAATTTTACCCATGTTTTAATGCTTCAGCTGAAAGAAAGCTTTTCAACATTACTTGACTTTGAAAGAGCCCTACTTGAGAAATACAATTAAAGATGAAAGACTTACTTTGAATATCCTTCCTCTCAAATACAACTTTGGAATTTGAGCATAAGAAACTGAAGATGTTATCTTGGATATTACTCTAATATATATTATGCCTCTAGACTGTTCACTTTTACGCACTACTATTCTTATCGATTTATAGTTATAATTCAGATTATCTAGGGTAAGATGACTTATTATTATATTTATGTAATTAATTAATTTATATTACTAATAATTTTTAATTATATTATATATTCTCTATTTATTCTTTATTTTCAATAATATAGAAAATTTATTTTTAATTAATAATATTATTTTTAGGTATATCTCAACGTTTTATTATAGTTTAATATATTTAATATATATTATTATATATTATAATAATACTTTATTATATATAGTATATTATATTTATATATAGTATATATTATTATTATATATTTATAACTAAAGTTATAAGAATTTTATTGTATTTTAACATTCATATATTATATGAAATTAATAAATTAGTGGTTTATTTTTTTATTGTTTAGATATATATTGATAATATATGATTATATATATATATAATGCTATATACTTTGAGTCTATTACTTTCCTTGTATTTATAACATTCATATATATATAATGAATTAAATATTACTCGTCCTAAAAAGTTCCTTGAAATTCTTGAGTGTCTTGTGTCAAGGTTTCCTTTGCGTTTATATCATTTATAATATAAATGCAAAATCAATTACTAATTAAGAACAAATATCAATAACATTGTTACCCATTTCATCATTTTTATCTTTGACTCACATTAAAGTCGCGATTTCAAAGTGTAGCTCATATATATATGTTACGCCCTTCACTTTGCATCACAAAAAGTCTAAACTTATATTTCTACTCCAATCCATGTCGTACAATCCACTGGACATACATATGCTAAGTACATCCAATATTTACACTTTAAAGCCTTTACTTTCTTGCAATTTTAAATATTTGATAATTTATATCTCAAAATAACTTTATAAAACGAATCTTTGGTTTTGTAAAGACTTGTCTGTACAGTATTATGGGATGGTTTACTATATGTGATGTGATTTTATGAATATTTATAATTTATATTCACCTAAATTTTTAAAACGAACAATACAACATAATATTTTATTTTACTAATAATCACAATAATTTTAGTATAAAGACTTTTAAGATTACATTGTCATATATTATTTTCAATTAACCAGAGGAGGTTGTACATCAAATTCTACTCTATCCATACCAACCACCTGTTCTTTGACTGCCTTTCAATTTAAATACGGTTATCCTTCTCATATTAATATTTGAAATTTTTTTCTGAGTAGAAACCCAACTAATTAATACAACCACTTTTTTTCTTAGAGTAATCCTATAAATCTCTATATTGCAGACTGAAACTCTTTATTTCCCGTTTTATTACCGTATTAGTGATATATCTGAATCATATTGAGGAAAACTACCTTTAATTCACATTTGGCATATTTTATATACGTATCTAATTATCTTTAAAAAACCTTACACACCTAATTTGTTTAAAATGTGATCTAAATTGTGATTAATCAACATCTTAAAACTCATCAAATAATCTTGGTTCGACTTTTTACTTTTTTTCTTTATATAGTACAATTAAGTCTCATTTTTCACATGCATTCTATTTTTCAATTAAGGAAATAATTATTTTTCGAGAATTATATTATAAACTTCCTTATTAAGTTATTCATTACTTCGTTGTGTTAATGATAATTCTATATACATTCTTGTTTTCACATTAGAAAATTAGGTATAATTGCATGGATTTTTGTTTGGTTGTTTTATAATAACAAACTTAAAAGCTAAAGAGTTTAAACAGATTGTCTTAGTTCTTGTGAGTAGGTTTGAGAGAGACGTATCATTTAGAAAATAATTTATAATAAATTTAAACATTAGTGGGTCTTCGTTAATAGCATGGTACTTTGAGCTCAATACTTCATTATGTCGTCTTAGTTTATATTGATATATTATTTATAATTTGATATAAACATCAAAATATAATAAATTAAGTATTAAACATAGAAAGATAATAAATTAATATGAATTTTTAGGGATCATGTACTATTGTATATTGAAGTAATTATTATATAATGTATGATATAGTATAAAAATAAGAGTAATATTATTTTAAATATTTAATATTAAAGAATGTGTTGCATAATATCTTACCAACGATTTTTGTGATATTATATAAGATATATATATAAGTAATATATATAATATATATATATATATATATAGTATATAGTAGTAATATACGTATACGTGTAAGATATAAAAATGTCCTAAGAGTACTCCACGTGTAATATTATATTAATTAATATTAAATTAAATATATTAATATTATATATAGTAATTTCTGGTAACAAGCCCATTTTAAATAAAGGGAGGTCATTTTTTATCTTATATTAGGATTTATTCATTTTTTGAAAAAGGTCTCCCTACTTTATGGCCCTGCACGTATGCGCTCAACTCGTATAGGTCATACTCATTCCATTGCTCCACTCCCTCACACTGTATGGTATTGCGTTTGAGGGCTTATTTAACTGTTCTACTAATTTTATTATTAATATATTTAATTATAATATATATATTATATACTATTATATAAATTAATTAATATTAGTATATTATATACTATATATTATATATATGTTATTAATTAATTATGATATATTATTTATATAAACTATAATTACTATATTTAATTATATATTCCTATCAGGTGCGATTTTCTCCAAAAGTCGTCAAATTTATTGTAGATTATATTTATTTATATTTATATTTATGTTATTAGTATAGGTAGAATATTTCACGGGGGATGGCGCGATATGTTGGATTTTCTTATTAAATTCTAGAGTAGGCTTATGGGTATTTGATATTTAATGAGATAAGGATTCAAACGATACGTTTCTAATATACTAATTAAGTTAGAATAATATATTAAAATATAATAAAAAATTTCTCGGCGTTTGTTACCTAATAAGAACTGTAATATGTCTATATTGATATAACATATTACAAAGTATATTAGATTATACATAGTCTCGCAAACACTCTTAATGTTTATGCAAAATAGTTTATTTTTAAACTAATTAAGTAAAATTTTATAATAAATTTACATCAAGGTTGTGAAGTAAGATAAATTATGTCTATGATGTAAAGTAGTATATATTAATATACACTGTATTTTTAAATTTTTATTAATGATCAACTAAAGAAAAGTTCCTTTCCTCTTATATAATTATACTTATTTGTGCGGTATTTTTTATTTAAAAGAATTTATTTATAAAAATGATAACGTTTCTTTTTATTAAAATTTAATCTATATTATATATATTAAATTATGATAAATAATATTATGATGTACATTGTACACTCAATATGTGAATTATTATTTTATTTATTTAATCAAACTAATTAATTAACTTTCATATTATGAGCTCCTCCTTACATTTTTTTCTGTAATTTCTGATAAAAATATGAGTATTTAGCTAGTTTCAATTTATTTTATTAAACACCTATTAATTCCTTTCTGGAGCCCAATTATGAGTAGTATGCAGTAAGGCACAAAAAGGGCTATTATAGTATATAACTATATACTATAGATTTTATTAAGATTATTTATATATTATATATATAAATAATTATAATATATAGTAGTATATATATATAAAGATAATAATATACTATAATTAGGATATATCAAAATATATATATAGATTATATATATATTATATATAATAGGATATAATAATCACTAATATAGTATATATATATATTATATAATATATGTAATATTATAATATATATATCAAATATAATATTATCTATATATATAATTCATTTCTCTTCTTCTATCGTTGTTTTTAATCCATATCGTGTGCCTCCTCTGAAAATTAAAAATAAAATAAACTAATGTAAATAAGACTTAACAGATTTCTTTGTTATTACATTAAAATAATTGTTTAAAATTTTATACAAGGGACGCGTAAATCTTGTTACATGTAAATCTTTTAAATTCTTCCTCATCGTTGTTTTCATATTATCTTTGGGATTTTAGCATTTCAAGTTTTTTTTTCCTACTAGAGATGGTTTTATAATTCTCTTTAAAACATTTTTGTCATTTGTTTTAATAATTAATATATTCTTAATTTTTTCTATTTTTAGTTATTCCACAAAGGCAGCAGCGAAAATAGAAAGCTGGGCAAAATTTTCAAACTCACGTCATAGTAGAGTTTGTCCCTTTGCAATAAATATGTGTAAAATAAATAGATTATCAATACGTTTTTTTTGTGTAATTAGATTTAACGAGCAAGAACTTATTTAAATATCAGGGACTGTGAATGGCTGTATATAAGGCTTACTATGGAACCATATATATATATTATATTAATAGTATATAAGATTATATTAGTATAGCGGACTATATGTATGATAGATAGTATATAAGAGATAATATATTTATACTATATATATATATATATAGTATATATATATATATATATATATATATATTAATATATAGTAGTATATTATGAATGTATATATGATGGTTGTAGATATATCGATGATATATATACGTGATATATATTATCATATAGAGATGATATATATATAGGAGGATATATATAAGTATATTATTAATACTAAAATTTACTATATTATATATTGTATTAATTTTTAATAACTAATAAAAATTCCATGATTTTTACTCATGCTGTTCAGGCCCTAAGCTAACAAACAAGAATATCCATAGATAATAGTCTTGGTTATTTTATCACCCTTGTCAATCATTCTATGTTAACTCTAAACTTCAATTTATATAGCCTCCTCCCTCCTCGAATGAAACTTTTTTGGTTCCAATAACAGTAAGATTCATAGGTGTTTTGTTTATATGCTTGTAATATGTTGAATCTACTATATATAACTTTTTTCAATTTTTTTTTTTAGTCACTCACATTCAGTCATAAAAGTAGATTAGTAATTTACTCTTTTAGACCAAAAAATTTAATTCCTTACGTACATTTATTTGTAAACTATTAAATTTATTAAATAAACTGTCCTTTTGTTTAAGAATTATTTTTTGTGGTGGATCAATTGACGTTGTAAGCATTAATTAAAATTTGAATATTTAAATTTTAATTACAAATTCTTATGTTAAAATTATATTTATAAATCTTTTTACTAATGTTCTATTAATTAAATTTAAGTTGAACAAAGTAAGAAGTTACAGAATCTTTTATTATTAATATAGACTCCGCGTTAACATCAAGACAATACTATTAAAACTTTCACTTTTAATTATATATATTATTATTATAAATATATATATATATATATATATACTATATATATATATAAATATATATATATATATTTATATATATATATTATATTATATATATATATATATATATATATATATAATAATATATATATATAATATATATATTATATAATAAATATATTTATATATATTATAAAATATAGTATATATAATATATATTAATATAATATAGTATATATATAGTTAATATATATATATAATATATAATATAAATATATATATAAATATATTAATATTATAATATATATATAGATATATTTAATTTCCCCATGTTTTCTGTTGTGTTTCACGTAGCATCCACGGGATATGATTATATGTATATAATATGATATATTTATATTATATAATAAATATATTATATTATATATAGTATATATATATATATTATATATTATATATATATATTATATATATATATATATATATAATAATCATATTAGTATATATATAGTTATATATATGTATATATAAATTTTAGATATACTCTATATAATATAGTTATAAGTATATTATTAAAATATATAAATTATAATATATATTCTTTCTTTCTTTCTCACCTTCCTCTTTTCCCAAATTTGTTGTTTAATTTCTACAATTCATCTAAAATGTAACAATCATAGTATAACATTGACATAACGTCGCTAAAACTAAATCCCATCCTACTGTGCCAGCCCTCTGTTAACCATTATGATTATTTAGATCTCTTCACATTCATAAAATCCACCCATAGCATCATTGACCTTCTCCTTACCCTGCACGTCATGAATCTGTTCAATGGGTATATTTTTCATTCCTTTCCCAATTTGCCCAACCATTGCCCCATACAAAACCTCCTAAACCATTCCTCCCTATCATGCACTTTTATTCTCGCCTATCTGCCAAACTCACAATTTCTCTCCTTCATTACATTCTGGTTCACCTTGACTCAATCATTTCTCTTCTTTCTCGTGTCAGCCGTGTCTTTAAGCGCGAACCACAGCTCTCTCTGCACGTTATAGAGCTCCGCTTAACCATCTACTTTCACATCCTTTCCACATGACCTAAACCTATCTCAACATACTTTCATTTATTCTCGTCATTTATCCCTTTTCACACCACACAACTCTCTTAAACGTTCATTTCCTCACTTATTTAATTCTTTTCAAAACACCTGATTCCCCTAATATTGTCCATGCTAACTACATTTGTAACTTCTGATCTATACTTCTATTTCCACACCGCATATCTCCACTACCGTACAAAAACCATTTAACAACATACCCTCGATTAATACTCTAGCTGCACCAATACTTATCCCTTTAACATGTCAACCAACATATTAATTCACAGCACCTCCTTCTCCACGAGATCTTTCCTACTACATTGCTTATCATACCTTTCCCGTTCCATCCAACACATACCCACTTAAATATCTAGACTGCAGACATTTCTCGCATCTCTCACATCTAATCATAACTTCAACTTAGGTAGTTTTCACTCACTCACAGACCATAACCGTTGACTCTTATTACGTTACTTTCAAACCCCTCCTTTAGCATACACAAATTTCTCTACCAATCTCCTCAAACTCTCTTGCTAGGTATTTCTCGCCAAATGGAACCAAATCATCCGCATATAAACTGTTAGCAGACCCTCCACTCTCCCGATCTCGCATCATTCTAACAAGTACATTTCTCCATGCCCCAACCTGGTCTAATTCTGTCATAACCTCCATCCATGATACACACTGTAGAAGATAACCAATTGTGGTTGGACATAAGACAAACATACCCTGTTTTCTCAGCTCTGCTAATCAATCCATATAACCAAGTCACTTCATTTTACCACCTATTGTATTCTTTACACACGGGCTCGACTAGGGTCTTGCATACATTACTTTTATCCATTTCATAATCAACCACGCGGAACACCGAAGGGAATACCGACTTAAGAACCTTGCGCCATAAATCGTTTCCTATAGTAACCCTAATCATTAGAGCCCTGGCTGTTGGGTGGAAAGGATCCGGATAAAGAACCGCGGAAGTATTAATTATCTCGTCTGCCCTTCGATTGTGTCTGTGCAATCATTTGTTTCAATGCTAAAATGTTGATCTCACACATTCCTCTACATGCCTAAGACTCTCACCTTTTTCTTCCACGCAAGTCGTCGAGCGCGATCATGATCCAGCTCGGTGATCGTCACTCTTTTTGTCGAACAAGAAATACCTAAGCATAGTGTAATCCTTGTTCGGTACAACACTCATAAACTCTAATTCCCGCTGATGTAATGCCTACAAATTCCCCTTTCTCCTTTACTCCTTATATAATTTTACTATTACCTTCGTGTCTCTCCTCGAATCCCTTGGAACTATAGCCCTCCATAAACGCTTTATACACAACTTCCCAAATCCAATCAATCACCATCTTCTCTCAAAACTCTTCTTTCCAGCCTCTCATATTACGTCTATACTCATATTCCATTCTTCATATTCCATCCCTCCTGTTTTCTCCATCACTTTACTAACTGATCTCACACTTACTCTCAAAAATTCTATCCTTCTTGTTCACCTATCAAAATGAAGGGTCTTCTTGGCTCATCATTAATTTTTTAATATTTTTGCATATTTCTAAGTGTCTTCCCACTCCCTCTACATCATTTGCGATCATTTTACAAAAATCACCATCCTCTATTTGTCATTATTCAAGCAGGATTTCCTTAATTCTCATTCTTAACTTTTCCCCTCCTTCCAGGGAAGAGCTTCCTATTCCCTTGTATTCATCCTTCCTCCTCCAAACTGGTCATTTTACCTCTTTTGTTTATATATATATATATTGATATATTATATTAGTATAATAATATATATTATATATATATATAATATAGTTATATATAGAATAATTATTAATATATAATATACTATATATATATATATATGGTATATTATATAAATTGCCTCAATATTCTTCATAAAACAAATTAGTGGTAATGAACTTTTAATCATCATCAAATAAGAAAGGTCATAGAGAGAAGCAGAAAATAAATGAGCAAGCAAAATGAGAAGAATGATTCCGAAGAAGAGGTTTTTAGCTTTTTTTAAGTAAATTTAAAAAGTGAATGAATGCTTGGAAGATTGTCAATTAAAATTGGTTACTTAATGTAGTAAATTCAGATAAGGAATTGGTCAACATTCAATGCTCATATGCCTCAATGCTTACTGAAGGAAGATTGAAGTAGTTTGGAGAGTATTATGCATGTTAATAAATAGACTTACGGAATTTGAAGTTGTGGTGGATAGTAATTAAATCTTGCTGGAGTCCATACTTGGGCCATAGTAAGAGCTGCTTAGGTCCCTGAGTATATATGGTATCAATTCTGAAAATGTATAATCCACATTGAAATTAAAGGCACTGTATTTAATTTTAAACGATCAATAACATTTGATGAGGTACCGAGAACGACGATAAACAGCATATGTTGCCTATTATAAAGAACGTGAAGTAAGGTCGCAGAGATTTGGAATTATAAGCCAGGTTAAACTTAACATATTCGGTTGTAGAAGTTGTTATAAAAGTTACGCGAACGTCATAGGTGGGATGTATTTGGAAGATAACAGACATATTTAAAACGTCTGTGACAGCAGCAGCTGACTCACATAGGGTAAGAGTCAAAATCCACAACACCACACACTCCTCTTCTAGAATTTATGGAATACATTGCTGGTAGCATTGACCATGAAGATTTCACCAGGTTATTATTAAATCGGTCGCCGTCGTTATAATTGATAAGGGTCTCCATAGGTATATGTTATAAATATCGGATTAGGCGACCTCAGAACTTTTTTCAGGGTCTCTTTTTTTTTATTATTACAATTCATTTCATACATTTTTCTATTAGTTTCATGAAAATCGGGACTGGTGGTCCGGACCCTGTCCATTTTAATAAGGACCAAGTTTCTTTATTTGTTCTTGAATGTGTTAGGCATTATCGGGGCAATTTCTTTCGCGGGTTTTTCAAGGGTGTGCTCCCCATATTGATATTATAATTAGTATATAGTATATATATATATAATAATATCATATATAAATTAAATTAGACCAGGGACTTAAAATGTAAGGTTCTAGTTGCAGATGATATCAAAGTGGTATCTTGGCTAGTGGTAAAGTGTATGTGTAGTCGTTAATCTGGGAAAAACATAAAATAAAGGAGGGTGCTTTATTGATTTGAATTTTGTATTCTTGAAGGGAGGAATTTAGTCCAGAGTGGAGACGGGACGGCATTTCGCTGGTTTGACAACCCAAAGTTTGTTCCGTAGTTGATATTTCCGGTGGATGTGTTCGAAGTATGTTCTATTTAAATTAATTTTATATAATTCGTCGCTGTCAGGAACAAATCTCGTAGGTCCATTAGTTAAAACTAAACTTGAAACATCAGAGAAAAATGCAACATTAGAATTTCAGCTGATTTTTGAAGAATGTGTAAGCGCATCTGAATCTGAACTGAGTATTGAAATTGCTGTACCAAGAATTAACAAATTCCAAAAATACAGACCCAACATTCCTACTTCCGACCCACAGACTTATTATCGCACATCCATTTTTATACCATTTTTGGATGATTTAATATCAGCATTAGGAGAGAGGTTTTTAAATTTTCCTTCAACTTTGTTTGAAGAGTTTCGCTTTCATGATATTAGGAAGATAAATAATTGTGTAATATGTTTACAAGTAAGATCTCGAAAGCCCAAATGAAGATTTAGTAAAAGCAGAAATGGGATTTATGAAGTTGCATCACAGGATTCACAGCACAAGGTCGCCCAAAAGCACAATAGATTGATATTTCTTCGTTTCGCAGCATCAAAATTTCCAAATATTTACATCTTGTTGCAAAAACTTTACTGGCAATTTTACCCGTTGTTAAAATGCTTCAGTATAAAGAGCTTTGTCAACATTAAGACTCTGAAACTAATTGAGAAATAATATTGACGATGATAAGAGACTTATTGGACTTGCCCTTCTCTACATACATCAAAAATATGAAATTAAAATCGACACATTATTTCGGACGTCGCTCACTCTCATTCAGTCGAATTAAATTTTACAATTTAGGTAAGATGATTTAGTAAATTCAATATAAATTCTTTTTAACATTTTTTCTTAGGAATTAATATTTTTTGTCCTTCCACTTATATATAATACTATATATATATATAATATATAATATATAATTATATATAGTATATAATATAATATAATATGTAATATTATATTATTATCATATATTATATATATAGTATATATTTATATATATATTATATATATAATATATATTATATTATATAATAGTAATAAATATACTATATATATATATCATATATATATATATATATTAGTATAATAATATATATTAATATATATTATAATATATAA
Organism: Trachelipus rathkii; assembly: GCA_015478945.1. Classification (NCBI taxonomy): domain Eukaryota; kingdom Metazoa; phylum Arthropoda; class Malacostraca; order Isopoda; family Trachelipodidae; genus Trachelipus; species Trachelipus rathkii. The sequence goes on from JABUQX010013603.1 coordinate 24,215, forward strand.
TAGATATATAATATATATATAATTAATATATTATATATTAAGTAAATATATATATCATAATCATATATAATATAGAATAAGATTTGTTTGGCCCCCGCCCCAAAAAATTTGGATAACGCAACTTTATATCTATCAATATATATAATATATTATAAATATATATAATATATTATATAATATATACTATATATAAGTATATAAGATTTATATATATAGATATTATAGTATTAATATTGTTGTGGTGGTGTGTGTGTGTGTCGTGGAAGCGTGTTTTTGTTGCTGTATGCGTTGGTGCGGATTGTTTGTGTGTTGGGCTAAAAAAGTTGTTGCAAATCGGATAAGTCACGATAGTAGTAAATCAACAATTTCAAATTAATTAAAAACTATAAATGATAAATATGTGCTGTTAATTTGTAATATATAAAAAGTTTGGAGAAGATATGTTGCTTGAGGAATTTCTCCTTCTCAAATGATACACTGTTGGAACTAAATCCACCAAAATGTTTTATTTACTTAATATCTTTAATAGCAATTTAGCATTTGTGCTAAAGGATATGTGAAGTATAGTTTTTTTATTATGTCTCGTATCTTACGTAATATCTTTGTTTTTTTATATATTGAGTTAACAAATGTCTTCTCCCATTTATTTACTATATAAATATAAAATTAGCATGTATTATATATTAGCTTCATACTTTCATTATAAGAACTTTTTTTATTACTTTTAAAAAAAAAATTAGTTGAATTAAATAAAAAAAAAACCATGTTGGTTTAAACCAAAATAACCCTATATAATAATATATATTATATATATAGTATTATATATATATAATATATAATATATATATATATATATATAGTATAGTATATATATATCATATAATATATATATTATATATATATTAATTATATATAATATTAGTGTTATCATCATTTGTTTCAGCTCATTCCCTAGGTAAAACAGGACTTAACTTCGCAACATGGATGCTTTACAACATCCCTGGAATGTTTTTATGTTGCTTCTGTACTTGGCATTATTACAAGTTACTTTATGGGCATTTGGTAAGAATATTCAACTTTACTTCTTATATTAATTAATGTTTTGGTGCGCTAAAATTTCAATTGTGACTAATATACTAATATTATATATATAGATATAATATATGATATTATATATATATATATATATATATATATATATATATATATATATATATATATATATATATAATATAATATATATATATATATAATATATATATATATATATATATATATTGACAGGAAATGGCGAAAATTTCCAAAATGTTCTGAAGAGAAAAAGGAACGAATTCGAAAATTGGTTCAACATCAGTATGACGCTTTAGGTTCAATCACGTTCCACGAAATTTGTGTAACGGTAATGTTTGCAATCCTGGTTCTTCTTTGGGTCTTCATTGCTCCAGGGTTTATAACCGGATGGGGCGAATTAATTCAAGATGCCTTCCCTAATGATTTGTGAGTTTGAATAATAAGGATTTTATTTAAGGTATGAAGAGGAAATATGTTGATTAAGAAAAAGATTTGGGTGTAGACATTAATATCAATTTGAAAGTGTCAAAAAAAGACATAGCTAGAAATAAAACTAACAAATTATTAGGTACGATAAACTGGAATATTGCTTCAATACAGGCTAGAAATAGAACTAACAAGATATTAGGTGCTAGAAACCATAAAGTTGCTTATAAGAGCAAGGAGGTAATGAGTAAACTGTATAATTTAATTATTTGCACAAGTTTGGAATTCTTACCTAAGAGAGGTTCTTAATATATGCTTGTGGACGTACAACTTAGAACTTCAAGAATGATCCGTATTTTGGGGAATAACAGTTAGGGCTGTTAGGTGATCAGATTGAAGAAACTGGCCATGTTTCCTGTTTGTGGAAAGGCGTTTTCTTAGATAGGATATGATTAAGGTTGCAAAACTTTTTTAAAAATAGATTGAATTAGGTTATGTATATGCATAATTTGGATATTATTTAAAATATATATATATTGTTATTTTATATTTCTATTTCGATAAGAACTTTGTTTTTAAAGACTTTGTTAAGAGTTGGTGGCTATATTTGGGATACAATGTTTGTGTTGTAATTGTATCCTTGATTTAACATACATTGCATGGACTTGGAGTATGGACTGGGATACTCGTTGTAGGACAAAAACAATGCTGGGAATTTCCTTTGTTATTATTATTATTATTTTATTTATTTATTATTATTATTATTATTATTATATATATATTATTTTATTATTATTTATTATTATTACTTTATTTTTAATATTATATTATTATTATTATATTTATTATTAATTAATACTTAATAGTATTATTATTTATTTTATTATTATTAATTATAATATTATATTATTATAATTTTTATTTTATTGTTATGTTATTTATTATTTATTATTAATTATATATATATTATTCATATTATCTATTATTATTATTATTATTATTATTATTATTATTATTATTTATTATTATTATTATTATTATTATTATTATTATTATTATTATTATTATTATTATTATTATTATTATTATTATTATTATTATTATTATTATTATTATTTCAGCAAAATTGGCAATGCTACACCAGCCATTTTTATTGTATTTTTACTGTTCGTCATTCCATCCGAATTGCCTTGGAAGGATACGTCTGCTGGTGAGCTTAAATGACATTATAATCCACTTTATGCCAAAATGAAAATATTACGATTCACTTTTGAGTTAAGTAAATATCCTGAAATAAAAGTAACCACAGATCAAGCACCTTTTTTTCAGAGCCAACTCCTCCTTGCTTGACCTGGGAAGCTGTACACAAAAAAGTCCCATGGGGCCTGATTCTTTTAGTAGGTGGCGGGTTCGCTATGGCTGAAGGTGCGTCAGTATCCGGTTTATCAGCCTGGTTGCAGAGTCAACTTCAGGTGATGGAAGTTTTGCCAAAACAAGCCATAGTCTTCTTGGTTTGTTTTATTACGACGTTCTTAACGGAAATTATTACCAACGTAACAGCTGCTTCCGTTCTCCTACCTGTTTTAAAAGATATGGTAAGCAGTTTCAAAATAATAATTAGATTATTTATATATATTGAATGAAAACTATTATCTTCTAAAGAGAACAAATTGCTGGATTCTGTGTTATCCCTATATATATATATATATAGTATATATATTAATATAATATATATATATTAATACATATAATTTTCTTAAAGACAAATAGTTAGTTTTAAAAACTATAATATAAAAAAAACCGTGAAGTTCTAAATATATATTTCTTACCAGGCTATTGGACTAGGAATTCATCCATTGTATCTGATGATGCCTGGAACAGTTTGTTGCTCGTATGCATTTATGTTACCGGTGTCAAATCCTCCAAATGCAATTGCCTTCAACGCTTCAACAATGAAGACCACAGATATGGTAATTGTTCTCATTTTAAAACATTCTCCTGTCATTATTATTATTATTATTATTATTATTATTATTATTATTATATTATTTATATATTATTATTTATTATTATTATTATTATTATTATTATTATTATTATTATTATTATTATTATTATTATTATTATTATTATTATTATTATTATTATTATTATAATTATTATTTTATTATATATAATTATTACTTATTATTATTATTACTACTATTATTTTATTATTTTTATTATTTTTATTATTTTTATTATCTGTATTATTTTTATTAATTTATTATTTTTATTATTTTATTATTTTTATTATTTTATTATTTTATTATTTTTTATTTCTATTATTTTATTTCTATTATTTCGTAATATTTTATTTTTATTTATTATTATTATAATATTTATATTTAATTATTATATTATTATTATCTTTATCATTATATTATTATATATATTATATATACACTATTAATTATTATTATTATTATTATTATTATTATTAATATTATTATTATTATTATTATTATTATTATTATTATTTTTATTATTTTTATTATTTTTATTATTTATTATTTTTATTATTTTATATTTTTATTTATTTTATTATTTTTTTTATTTTTTTATTTTATTATTTTTATTAATTTTCTTCATTTAATTATTCCTATTATTTTTATTATTAGAAAAATTATTTTATGAATTTTATTATTATTTATTATTTTTAGTTATTATTAATAATTGTTATTAATTTAATATATTATTATTTTAATTTTATTAATTATTATTTTTATTTTATTATTGTTATTTTATTATTGTTATTTTATTATTGCTATTTTATTATTGTTATTTTAATATTATTATTGTTATTCCAAAAATTTTAACAATAGATTAAGGTGTGTAATATATAAAAATGTTACTGATATATTTATTTTTTAATTTCTTTTCACAGATGAAAGTTGGCTTCTTTTTGAATATTATTTGTATTCTTATAATGACCTTACTAATCAATACATTAGGAGTTGCCATTTTTGATCTTCATACTTTTCCGGCATGGGCGGGAAACATTACCGTAAACGCAAGTTCACTTATTGAACCACTGGCCAATGGAACAATTGTGTAAATTTATTAAAAAAAAATTTTTTATACTTTGAATCTAGACCAAGACCAGGAGTACATTTGCTATAGCTCGCTGACCACTAGAAGCCCTCGAATATATTGCTGACAGCTCCTATTCAAATTCAGAGTGAAATTGCTTGACAATCACAAGCAATTTTGGGGATTGCGTCAATTTGAAAAAAAAATAGAAACGTATGAAAACGTTCATAGCTGTTCACACGTTTCGTCTTAATCATCTGTATAATAGTTATTCTCGTAAGATAAAAAGAATTTATACGTGATTTTAATATTTATTTTGATTAATTTATTAAAATTATAAGCCATTATAGCATCAGTTTCAAAGAAATGGGCTCCAAGTTTCGTGAACCGAAAGGAAGTTATATGAGTGTTCTTAATTTAGGTCAGTGAGATTTTAATAATTATTTGATTAATTTTTTTTAAAAATAAATTTAAACCATTTAGCATCATTTTCAAAGAAACGGGCTTAAACTATGCCCTTCATGAAAAATGGGAAGAACAACATATTTCTCTACTGTTAAATTAAACAGGCTTTCATGATATGCTACAGTTCCAAAGTACTTTCAAATACATGCAGTATAAGGAGTTATTTTCTACATTGCACAAAGGTTATAATGATAAACTGTCCTTTTGATTGGATAAAATAAAACATTTTAAAAATAATAGTTGTGAGAAAATACTATAATTTTTTTTATTTCAAATTCAAATTCACCTTCAGTGGCAACTTTCATTATTACCTGATGATAATAGGAAAACTTTGGAAAAAGTACATGTGGAGACTAGCAATGTTTTATTTAAATATTTACTTCGAAAAAACATTTTTCTGCAATGCTAATTTCAATGAATATAGCTTACATAATAGAAACTGTGTGCGAGATTATATAGGACCAAATAAAATTAGATATGGAAATGTGAAAATTTATAGCTTTCAGTTTCATGAGTCATTTGACATCATTGATATTTCTCAACAGAATTTGATAATGTGTATGATTTTCTTGTACAAGACATCAAAAGAGGAATTGAATTCTTATTCCTCTAAATAATACAGCACGTCGTAAAGATATTTATATAAGCTTTCAGGAAAGTTGGTCTTGATAAGGCCACAAAACTTAGTCTCTTTAACGACAAGACTGAAGAAAAAAACCTATATTTTGTTAGTACTTGTAAGAATGACAAGGATTTTCCATACTTTAAGAATTACCAGACATTATAGTATTCATTACTAATTTATTTGATCAAATGTTATTAATTAAAAGCACATCATGAAGGTGGCTGTTAAAATAATAAATTTCATTCGTACAAGGATTCTTCAAGATGTTTTTTTTTAGAGGAATAAGATGCCTAGTCTTCAGACTTCATTTTGCTTACAGAATTTCATTGGTTAAGAAGTGGCATAGTTATTTATAGGTTTGACGAGCTACTTCCTGATATAAAAATTGCTTTACAGCATCAAAGTGAATTTTGCCAAGCACATGATCTGTACTGGCTAGCTTACTTATTTTTGAATGATATAACAACGAAGTTATGTATTCTTAATTTGAAACTTGAGAAAGAAATGAAAACTATTTTACAAATGTTGAGTCAATAATTGCTGTTATAATAAAGATCATCTTGTGGATATTCCAGAAAAAAAAATTAGAAAAAAAATATTCAAAATTTTTTATTTTAAAAAATGGTCTAGAATTTGAGACTGCTGGAATTTGTAATGTTAAATGATGACCTGCAAAAGATAAATTAATAACTCCCAGGAAAGAATTTTCTTCTCATTGTTGTTATCAGTCTATATAATTTTAACTCGTCCCCATTCATGAACACATCAATTCCCACACAGGATTAAGTTCAGTTGGAGCTGGAAATTATTACTTTTGAAAAAAATCATTTGCATGCAATTAAAAGGTAGAGCAGAGGTCCCCAGTTCCAGATTATGAATTCGAAGAGCTATCTTCTGATATCAAAAATGCTTGAAAATTTATAAATTTAAGAAAAGGTATAACTGGGTGCAGAAAGATATTTCTAGTTGATAGAAGCATTCTTTTGATAAAGAATAACAATTGTTAAATTCATGCTTTAGTTCCAAATATGTGTGTGTGAAACAAGATTTTTAACAATGGAAATTTATAATCTAAGAGAAGTGCACGACTCACTGACCTTCATTCACCTTGAAGACAGAATTAGAATGGCACTAACAAAATATTTCTTAAAATCATGCTGAAAATATATAATTTCAAGGATAATGTTAAAATATTTCCCCAAACTTCCTTATAAAAGAAGAATATATTACAAAACCTTTTGCATACCTGTATGTTCCTCTGTTATAGTAACAACTATTTTTCAGGATGTTGTTTTTATTAAGAACACTTTTATGGAGTTCACATCAATTATTATCGATAAATAAATATTTTCTCCTTGATAATAAGGTAGAGTCTAAGGCTTTTTGACTTGCCAATTCTCCTGCTATCACTAGTTCTTTCCAATCTACTTCTAGCCGTCAAGTTGTCCATCACTCTATGACAACTACAATGGACACTTCTCTTCTGAACTTCCTAGTTGTATATATCTCATTTGAAGAGAGCTAACTCTCTGACCACATTCTTAACAGCTGTGCTCAGCCTTACATGTACTCCACTGTTAAAGTCGGAAACACACTGGCTTTATTTATAGCATCCTCCACCTACAAAAGGGTTGGTCACCCACTGGTCTAGACGATGAAGAAGAACTAAAATTATTTAAAGTATACGTTTTAGTGTGCCATTAATAAAATTAAAATATACTTAACTTAACCAGGCTCCACAACGTAGTGCGAGCAGATAATAATACGATACAACAAAAATATAAAATTATATTAAACGTATACGTTTTATGTATTCATTAAATAAATATATATATATATATGTATATATATAATATATATATAAATATATATAATATTACATATAGTATAATATATATTATATATATATATATATATATTTGTGTGTTTGCTACTGTGTGTGTGGGTATATGTGAACCCAAACCAGACAAAAATGTGTTTGTGCTAATAACATGTACTGGTTATGTATATTTGCATTATCCGTGTTTGTCGTATGTTATGTATAGTGTGTGATTGCAATTGAAAGAAACTCGAATTGTGTATCTTGAAAGCAAGTGTTAGCTAACTAACTTTGCGAAATAAAAATGGTACCACGAGTTATGAAGTTAATTTTTATGTCATTTTTTTTATTTTTATTTTAAATCTTATATTTAAAACATTCATTTTTAAAAAAACAACAAAATATTCAATAAATAAAAATTATGTTTCAGTTTTTTTTTTTCATCCTTATGTTTTTTTTTTTTTATCTTTTGTATAATTTTCTCCTGGTCGATTATTTCTTTTTTAATTGTCTTGAAAAAATAACTTAATTTTCTCCTTTTTCTTCTTACTCTCTCCCTTCTCTCCTCTTTCAATAGCCTATAGAAATAATTTGTTGTTTAAGAATATTCGTGGATGACGCCGATTTCATTTTCTTACTTCTTCTTCTTCTTCTTCTTCTTCCGTCGGAATCTTCTATCTTCTTATCTATATCTTTCTTTCAATATATATAACACTTCATCTCTCTCTCTTCTTCTTCCATATCTTTATCTATCTTCAATCATCCTTCGTTGTCGTAGATCTCTCTCCTCTTTCTTCTCTTTTCTTCTTTTCTTCTTCTTCTTCTTTTCTTCGTTTTTTCAGTGGCCAGCTTCTTCTCTTCTTCTCTTCGTTCTCTCCCTCTCTCTCTCTCCTTCTTCTGTCTTCTGCGGCATAACCCTGGTCCTATACCTCTTCTTCTTCTTCTTTTTATCTATAATACAATACTGCTTCTCTCCTTCTCATATTCCTCCCTGCTATACTGCTAATAATGTCTGTCTTCTTGCTCTCTCTCAATCCCATAATCTCTCCTCTTCAAATCCTGAGCGTGGCACCTATATAACCGTCTATCAATCTTCTTTCGTTCTCGTCAAATTAATTAATTCTCTTTCTCTTCTTGGACCACATTGTCGAAATTAAAATGTAGACAGAAGAAAGCAACTACTCACATCGACTAAGAACGACTTAACAGATCAGAACTGCGTCCACCACACACCCAATGATCGAAAAAAGAAATTCCCAGTACCGATAATGTAAAATTATGCATTTTGGGAGTAGGAACAATAAGGATATGCATAAGAGAGAATATGGAACACACTATCAAACGTGCTCACAGTGAGGAAACCAAGGACCTCTCAGGAGTAAAGTGTATAGATAGAAATAAGACACTCTCTACAAGGTGGTGCGTAAAGCACTAGTGCACAGTAATAGAAAAAACCAGAAGAGTGAAAGAACTTACGGAGTGACCTTTACATCGCCCACAAGAACGAACTTCGGACCCTACTACAATCTAAACATATGATTTACCCGTCCTCATTACTATGATAGAATCAGTTAGTTCAGACAAGCACCCTCAATTCCCAAGTGAATACGCAGTGCAGTTTTGAGTCCATATCTCAAAAAAAAAACAGAGAAAAATTGAAAAGAATTCAAAGTAAGGCAACTAATTAACTCCTCGCAAAATAAAGACCGGGCACCGACATGGAATCATACGAGCCAACCGCACCTACGTAATTAGATAATCCATTCTTTCTAAGACAAGGACATTCACTGAGGAGGAAATTAAATAGAAGGGAGGAAGAGGAGTAGAAAGAAAATTCAAATTAGAATATTAATAAGAACTTTATTCTTCACGATATTAATTTTTATGCACGTTAGAGACAAGCGACGAAGAACAGAGTATGGAAGATGCGGTACAAAAACTTTGTTCATGAGAAGAATCGATTTAAACAAACGAGAACAAACTATAGCAAAGTAATTTCAATCCACTTACGAGTAATCGATGGAAGATAAAATACTGCTCAAACTAATAAATGAAATTACCCGTCGCAACAGCACACACAAGACATAAGTCAGTTATCAGAGAAAAGCTTACCCACTAACGATTAACTACCTTATAAACCGCACATCCACTTAAGGTCTGTGAACGTCAATTCCAATCAAGCGGATTTAGCTTTATCAAGAATACAAGAATTAGTACCTGTCCTTTGGACATTAAACCCTAAAATCAATAGAATGGGAAAGTGCAAAGATTTAGAAATGTCTATAAAGATAGCAGGCGTAAAGAATTACCGGCTGTTGTAGTAGCTTTGCATGTTCATGGCGTGCGAAAGTATCCGGTATCTAGGATAGTAGATATCAGTCGATCGCACTTACCGTGTTAAATAAAATAGCAGGGAATATGAGGGTTGCCGCGCAGGGTTAGAACATCGTATACAATAACTGTAATGAATAACTGTAGTAAGTGCTTTGACTGTCTTTACGCAGGTTAACAGTATGCGTTCTAAGACTTGTGATCTATTCGATTCACGCTGAATGTAGTGTAGTTTGATCCGGCTTTATGTTTAATCACGCAAGTAAGAGACATTAATGTTCTAAGACGGATATCTAACAATGAATAAACTGTCAGTAAATGAGTTTGATGTTCGACAGAAGTAGGAACATATCTGTCTCTAAGACAAAGAGATACATCGATCACAACACAATAAATTAAACAAAAATATGATAAATATAAATACTAAAAAAATACTTGAGTTTGTTGCTTAAAGAGCAGATGCTGGCTCTCACAAGTGCTATACGAAGTTCAAATTGCCAGCCTGAAATAGGGTTTTAAAAGAATGAAAACTGGGAGAAGGTAAACATTATTTTGTCCTACTGAAACATACTCACATCAACAAATAATAAACCAAACAAATAGCTAACAGAACTAGCCTAGGTTCTTTTCTCTTTCTTCTTCTTCTGTCTTCTTCTTCTTCTTCTTCTTCTTCTTCTTCTTACTTCTTCTCTTTTCTTCTTCTTCTTCTTCATTCTTCTTCTTCATATTATACTTCTTCTTCTTCTTCTTTCTATATTATTATTATACTTCTTCTTCTTCTTCTTCTGTCTTCTTCTTCTTCTCTTCTTCTTCGTTCTTCTTCTTCTTCTTCTTCTCTTTCTCTTTCTTCTGTAATCCTTCTTCATTCTTCCTAATTCTTCTTCTTCTTTCATTCTTCTTACGTTCTTCTTTATTTCCTTATCAATATATTTTAATTCTTCTTACTCCTTCTTCGTCTACATAATGCATCCCTAATCCTCTTCTTTTTGCAAATCCCTTTCTTGCTCTTTTTTATACTTTCTTGTTCTACTGCTCATTTTATGCCCCTTTCTTCCAGATTAACATCTCAGAAATATTCACAAAATTCGATCAACACTACCATCTCAATATCCGCTCTTTGACTAGAAATTAGCCTACTTTGCTATTAACACGCTTCAGTATTCACTTTTCTCTACTGTGCCTTTACCACTTGACGAACTTTGTTTTCTTATTTAATAAAGTAGGTGTATAACAGATATTTGTTTTTTATGATTTTCTTATGGCTTGCATGCGTTTCTCTCTATGACGCAAAGAAAAATGGTAGAGATACGCCAATCACAAAAAAGTAACGAAATGTCCGCGATTAAATTAAGAGCTAAAAAATAAAATAAGAGATAAAATAAAATAAAAAAAAAAAATATAAATAAATAATTAATAAAAAAGTGAATGTCAGGTATTAAGAAAGAATGCCCGAGAATTTGTATTTTCATTTTATTACATATTCCTTTTAAAATTGTTAGATTAGTATTATATACAGCTAATTTTGCCATCGTTTATATATATATAGTATATATAGTATATATATATAGTATATATAGTATATAATATATATATATAATATATATAGTATATATTAGATATATAAATTATAATAATTTACCAAAAAAACACACATCACGTATGTACTATGAAAATAATCAAATACATACACAACCCACCCGGTACTATATATATATATATATATATTATATATATACCTATAAGTCATCAAATTGTATAAAGTAACCCCTATTTCATGAGGCGCTTGGTATATAAAGAAAAGAAAAAAACACTTATAATTAACAAAGGAATTTATTTTTGAATATTTGAATAAACAAGGAAAAAATTGACGATTCTTGTATAATATAAAAATTATAATGACATTAATAATGAATAATAATCATAATAATAATTATTATAATGTAATAATAATAATATATTATTGTCCCTTAATAACAATAATAATCAAACTGAGCATTATAACTAAGATAATAATCAATAATTAATGAATAATAATAATAATAATAATTATAAAATAATAATAATAATAATTAATAATAATAATAATATAATAATAATGATAATGATTAATAATAATCATAATAATAATAATACAATAATAATAATAATAAAATAATAATAATAATATAATAATAAGTAAAATAACTAATAATAATAATAATAATAATAAGTAATAATACATAATATAATAATAATAATAAATAATAATAATAATAATAATAATAATTGTAATAACAAGTAATAAATAAAATATGAATGAATGAATTAATCAATCAATGAGTTGTTAAAGAGTTTCTTAAATAATAGATGAATAATAATAATAATAATAATAATGAATACATAATAATAATAATATAATAATAATAATAATAATAATAAATAAGTAATAATAATAATAATAATAATAATAATAATAATAATAATAATAATAATAATAATAATAATAATAAATAGAAAATTAACGATTATAGGTAAAAGAATAATAAAGTATATACTAGGACAAATGGAGAAAAGGTAGATCCTTCTTAACTAGATACTTATTGCTTTCCGGAAAAAGGTAATACGACAAGGAGTAGTTATAGTTACGTAGTTATATCAATTCACTGCAATAAAGATGGCTTGGGAATGTACTCTAACTATCGGTATATAAAAAATAATTCCTCAAGAATTCCGTGTCTCGTAATATAAATAACAATCTAGAAAGGTCTTTGAACATTAAAATAAAACTAACAAGAAAAACTCTGACTTTAATTTTCGACCATTACAATTTTTTAACAAAGCAGCAACGCGGACAAAAAATTGGAATCAGAATCTAGCTCTGAGGTCCCGTAATTAATATATATATATTGCAGAATGTCACCACTAAACAATTTTCCAAGAGTATTATTTGAGAAATATATATCATCTCTTAAATGTTAATATCTTATTAGAGATTAAAAAAATTATAACAAATAGTTTTTATGTTTAATATTTGATACGTCAAAATAATTTAATCTTAAATATTAAAGAAGGTTGCACTTCTTTCGTTAGTTATTAATCTTAAGACCAGTCTACTGATGAATTTAGGTCGCTCGTAACCTGTGAAAGAAACCAATGGAGAAGAGACTAACTATTTTATCAATTACGTCTGAAGTCACAAACAGAGATTGGTGTTTTTAGAAAATTGCGCACGAGAGGACATGATAAGAATGTTAAAGTTAGGAAGCTGATATAATCCCACATAATAATCATGCCGCCCATAATGAGATGAGAATAATACCATATGAGATGAGATAATAGTTGATATCGAAATAATAATAATAACAATACACTATAGTATAATAAAATGAAAATAAAAAAAAAAGAGAAAAAAAAAAAATAATTAAATAATAATAATAATGAATAATATTTAGATGAATAGATATAATATACATTCCACTAATAACTAATAATAATAAATAATAAGAAATAACATACATAATACATAAAATAATAAATAATAATAATAATAATCACACAATATATACAATAATAATAAATATATAATAATAATGAATTAATAATAATAATAATAATAATAATAATAATAATAATAATAATAATAATAATAATAATATCAATAAATAAATAATAATATATAATAAAGAATAATATATAATCGAATTAATATAGTCAACCCATAAATAAATAATAATAATAATAATTAATATTAATAATAATCACATAACCCCAATTAATAATGAGAGTGAGATGAAAATGACAAAATAACACTAATGATAGTAGAATAGTAGATAATGATAAAATAAACTTAAATACAATCAATAATAATGAATGAATAATAATAAATAATAATATAATACTTAATATAAACTCAAAGATAATAATCAATACATCAAAAGATCATCAACGGATAGATATAATTAAATATTATAATTGCACTATAATAATAATAAATAATAATAATCACCAAGTAAATAACTTACATAATAAATAATAATAATATTTAATAATATAATAATATATCAATAATAATATATATTATAGATAATATATAATTAATTAATAGATAATAATTAATAATGAATTAATAATCTACAAAAAAACATTATTCATCACTATCTAATAGCTTACATACATAATTGATTTAAGTAACAATAAATATATAGATGAGAACCAGGCTACCTTGAGGAAGGTTTTGGCCCTGTGCCCAAAAAATAATATAATTATAATGAATAATAATGAATAGATATATTAATAATAAATGAATTTAATAATAAATAGATGGATAATATATAATAATAATATAATAATAATAATAATAATAATTAATAGAGATGTAAAAGATAAATAATATATATAAATAATAATAAGTAATATTATAAAATTAATAAGATAATAATAATAAAATATATATAAGAATGCACGCATTCATGCATTTTTGCATTCTGAAATGAATATATTCATTAATAAATAATCAATTAATGAATAATAATAAGAATAATAGATAATATATAATAAAAATAATAATAATAATAATAAAAATAAAAAAATAATAATAATATCAGTAAGCATTACGAGGATATTTACGAGTATTTAATATAATAGATTAAATAATTAATTAATAATAATAATAATAATAGTTAATGATAATCATAATACTCATAATAATAATACATAAAGATAATGAATAATAATAATAATAATATAAATAATAATAATAACCATCAGTAACATTAATACGAACTAGAAGACTACAGTATTAATGAGTGGATGAGAATCCCATCATTACTATTATAAGTACAGTAGATGAAGTGATGAAGGAACCAGATAAAAGATGATAAATGATTTTGATGATTATTAATATGAATAATAATAATAATAATAATAATAATAATAAATAATGAATAATAATAATAATAAAATCATAAAAATATAATAATCATAATATAGTAAAATAATAATATATGAATATAAATAATAATAATAATGATGCAATAGTGACGAGAAATGACTACTAAAATACTGATTAATAGAAAGATCTAGAATATTCGAATACTAATAATAAATAATATTAATCGAATAATAATAATAAATAATAATGTAATTAGAAATAATAATAATAATTAATAATAATAATAATAATAATAATAATAATAATAATACATATAATAATAATAATATAATAATCAATAATAATAATAATGAAGTAATAATAATGAATAATTTAATAATAATTAGATAAATATAATAATAATAATAAAATAATATATAATGAATATAATATAAATGTCCACTGACTACAAATTCAAATAATAACAGGCTCCTGGAAAAAAGACAAGATTCTCTCAGCGTTCGCCATAGAAAATCATACAATCCTCTAGTTAATATTAAATAAAAGTATTTACGAATTCTCAAACAATATCAATAGTAAGATATTAATAAGACAAAAGATTGATAGGCATATAAATTTCATTACCGCCTGGAATGATTGCCTACGAGTTCGGAGCAGAATATACAGAGTTTGCGATTATCACAAGTAGTTTAAGTTATATGAAGATACACAGATATTGAAGGGAAAGTGTTTTCTTATATTAACTTTAAGTTAAAGAAACGAAGAGACTCTGAGAGAGAAGTCTGCAACTTTTCCTTTTTCAACCTCCAGGGCATACCTATTATAGATATATACAAGAAATAAAAAATAGGGCGTTCTGACAGCGGATTATGAATGATCTTCTGTTTCGTCAAGATGAAATTTTTTGTTTTGTCTTTTTTTAACATGATTTTTGTGAGGAGATAGACATGTGTGCAATGATCGTTTATTATTTCTTAATATTACAAAATATGTGAAGTCATTTATAAGTGATGAGTTATGAGTTATGACATTTACATAATGAATAAAGGATGAAACAATAACTATCAAACACTATTAATCAGATAATAATAAATTAAGGATAATTAATACCATAACTACATGAATGTAAATTAATCACACAAGTCATAAATAATTAACCTATATAAAAATATATAATAATAATGAATAATAATATAAATTAATAAATAAAATATAATAATAAATAAAAAATTCAAGGTTTTGTATTGGTATTCAATAATATTTGAAGGATTATATTATTAATAAAATATCAAATTGAATTGTTTATTTTTAACTTAAATAGGCTTCGGAGAACCACAGGTGGAACATTTATCTTATCCATTATATGTCAATGTATCTAAGTAAAAGATACATTTAAAATTTATCACACATTCAGATAAGTTGTCTGTAGTCTTGAAACGAGAGATACCTAATAAAAACTTAGATATGATAAATAGAGCAATCTTCCATCTTTCATAAGAATCAGAAGAGAGTTACATGGCAACCCATTGATTTTAATGGTTGCCAGAATTCTCATATATGATTCTGAATTCCATATTTGGATCGAGATTTCACAATAACTATTAAATAACACTAAGAATTAAGATACATAATTTCGATGAATTTCATTCATAGTGAAATATTATTAAAATTTATATTAATAATACTATATAATATATAGAACAGACCACTTATTAAGGATGCAAAATGAATTAGGCGCCCTCGATTTCAAGAAGGCAACATAAGACAAGCGAGTATATTAATATAGGAGAATTCAAACATGTGCTGATATGCTAATTAAAGTAAGAACTCTATTGAAGAATAGAGAAATCAATTCTCCTATTGCACACTACTTTCCACAGTGTTTTAACATATAATGGCAACAATAAATACAAGGCATTAAGAGACAAATATTATGTGGAAGTGTCAAGGAAACCTCCAGCAATAGAGGAGTGTAGAAGAACCAAATGTTAATATAGATATGTATATAATTTATTTTTAATTCCCGGATTTCCCGGTTTACTGGTTTAACCATAGCTTAAATAAAGTTATTCTGTGACTTTAATAATATCAATTAGATGAATAGATAACTCTTTCCTCTCTAATCATTTCCCATAAAGAAAAAAAAGAAGATAATAATAGAGTTTTTCCCTCCCCACTTTCAACACATCCCATCTCGAACAGCAAATGCCAGTTAAATGGTACTGGTTGAAAGCCGCAGAGAAAAGGAATAATGGAAGATAGTGTATGAGAGGTGTTCTAAATGCACACCCACAGCACTAAATATCGATAGGAGACGTGTATCCCTGGACCACCAATTTTTAGGTGGCCCTGGATAATATAGACCTCGATAGAGAATATATTAAACGAAAATACAACTGAGTTTAAATCAACTCGACTGGTTTTGTTGTGTAGGATTTCTTATTATATAAAACACACATACTGAATTTTCTTCCCTCACCCTATAATTACCTCTTCTTTATTTTCTTTACACGCTTTCTAGGAAGCCACGATGTATTTTATTTTAAAATTGATTTTATCAGATATAATTTTAATCAAATGTTAAGATTTAAATACTAAGAAATTGAATCAAATGTCATTATATACAGAGATTTAATAAAGACCTATTCCATAAAAATTAGGAGTCACTCAAATATTATAGTCAGCTACCTTATTAATTGTAAATAATCTTCAATACAAATAATAATTATCTTATGCTGACAAACTTATATAATTAGGTAGAATATTAGATTATTTACTAATTTACAAAAATAATATTGTAAAACAGAGAAAACTTAAAAAATGAGATAAAAGTTTTAAAAAAAATAATAAAATAACAAGGAATACCGCGACAACAACCCTGCCATCTACTCACAGTATATAGGGTAATAACAGGAGAAAGTTTTAGAGTCACGAAATGCAATCGAGACGCTCGTGCCTATTAAAACGAAAAATCAGTTACCATTCTGGAGCAATTAATACACATGTGTTGTTACCAAAATAGGAAAAGCATATCATGACATCAGAAAAATGATTGTTATATATATTCTTAAAGTTGTCAATATATTACTTGTATCATAGAGAAGGCTGTTATCGAGCTATAATGAAATTAAAAAATATAAGATCGAATTATTTTTTCACATTATAAATACACCTCTTTCAGATGCAGTTATTTGTAAGCTAAAATAAATAATAATATAGATAATCTTAATAAATTTGATACAATTGCGGAAATCCAATACTGTTTTATATGAAATTTCTGATTATTTATATTTACTTTATTTTATTTAGACAAAATGAAATACATTAAAGAAGGCTTTTTGACTATTAGCGGTGTAAGTGCCTTGGTAAGAATACAGTCCTTACAATAAAAATAAAATATATATATACTACATATATAAATACAGATAGAAAATGAATAAATATTAATATTAGCTTTTATTAAAAATTAATAATAATAAGAATTAAAGTAAATTATAGTTAAAAGTAATTAATAATATTAGTTAATTTAATATACATTGTTTACTTATAACGCTATATATATATATATATAATATATAATATAATATATATAGTATATATATTATATTATACATATATAAATATATATATATAATATTAGTGATGTGTTCTACCACTTGTTTAAATTTTTTTTGTATTCCTAAATGTAATGATACAACGTGTTTTACGCCTTGAAGAACCTAAAGAGAGAGCTACTTGCTTTTTGTTGTTTCGCTGTTAAATCCTCCTTTTCTGCACCTAGGAAGCGTGCTAATTGTATGTGGCTACTCAGAGACTAAGGACACCAATAAAGATTAAATTGTTATGAACCCTTTTTATAATTATCTTCATAGTGGGAGAGTTACAACTTGAATTATGTGGAATATTTTATTAAAAATCACATCTTAGTATATACGAAATATTCGTTGTAAATGACAGGAGTCAAGTAAAGTTTTTACAATGAAATATATATATATATATACCT
>JABUQX010013604.1:0-35000 GCA_015478945.1 Trachelipus rathkii
TAGTTACTTTACTTACTATTTATATACTTATATATATTTATATTACTGTAAATCTCTAATTGTTATAATAAAATGTATTAATTATAATTTTTATTGTCCATGACATTACTGTGTTATTTTACGTTATCTAGATTATACAAATTCTTCAATGTTTATTATATCAACTATTATATTTATAATGACATTATATATTAATAATAATATTGTAGTAGAAGAATATAGTAACCAAATAGGTTTAATATTTATTATATTATATATATATAGTAATATACTATATATTATATATATTTATAGTGATTTAAAATAGATTTTTGTGTTCCGATTACAAAAAGTTTATACTTATTTACTATAAAAATACATCTTTGTGCAAATAATAATCGTTGAGTAAATATTGTGAAATGTGAAAAATGTTAATCGAAGATGAATCAGTAAATTGAAAGACATCCTACCAATTACACCGGTCTTTGAGTAAATGTCCATAACATTATCTTTATATGTGATTAAAAATATGTGGGTAGTTCTGAGAACAAACAATTTAGCATAACCTTACCTATTTACATATATATAAAAAATACTTTGACGAGATATTGATAAAGAATTTATCATTTACAAGAATAAACTCTTTCAAATTTATTCTTAAGCAATTGAACTATATTGGTACAAGTGAATATTTATTTATTATATTTTTGGCGAGTTTTAAAATATTATTCGCCCTTAGATTGGGTATTTAAGAACTATTTACATATACTTTTAATTTCTCTATTATGTGATAACAGACGCTCCCTAAGTAGCAAACATGGCATGGAGTGGGGCTATTCTGCTTCGAGAGCTCTCTTTGAGAAAAAGGAGTATTTAAAATTCATTGGTCGTGTAATCTCTTTTTTGCGTAATATTCGTTATATTAATGTGAATGTGCCTTCAAACAATTTGAGACGTATATCGATCATTCCTTGATAATAGATTAGATCGTTCTTATAGGAGAACAAGGTAGAGACATAGTATTTCACTACACTACAAGATTAATCTTAATTATTTGTAGCTATGGGACTATATATCTAAATCGTAAAACTTGAATATCATGGAGAAACTATATTTAAATTACAAGACCTTGTAATTCTTTACAGAAGGTGTTCCAAATATTTATTATTTCCTATAAAATAATCTTTGGTGGATTAAACAACATAACATAGTGTAATTTATTTTTGGGGGTAAACGCTTAATAAATATTACTATATAGGTATATATATATATATAATATATACAGTCTTATTAGCTTACTTTCTAAAATTAAATTATTTATTTATTTTTTTTTTTGTGGTACAAGTATTAGGAAACCTAAAACAGGCCTAGGCTTCAGGACTAGGGAAAATTTTTTAAAAAAAAATGAATAATAAATTTATATGGATGACTTTTGAAAGGACAAAAAATAAATATAATTATGATAATAATTATCATCAAAAATAATAATTATGTAAATAAAAACTTTGTAGCTCACCCAAACGCCCTCAAATAATTTATATTAGCAATTATTTACACAAATATTTCTATACAATGAGTACTACAATAATATATAAGTTAATTAGTATTTACATTTACTATAGAATAAAAGTAATTTATTTTTTGAGTGAGAATTGAACATTACTAAAAATTAAAAATTTAAATTAATATATTATATATATATATATATATATAGGTGATAATCGGTTTAAAACTACAAATATCACTCAATCCATATATCAAAACTACAATAGCCACATGGGAAAACGATAACAGGTGTGCAGTAGATGCTGGTGGCCAATTTTTTAGGGCAGAGAGAATGTACCAATTTAAAAAAATTGACAAAAAGAAAACAAAATTAGAAAAAAATAATACTCTCCTTTGTTTGATGATTTGAAATACCAGCGAGATATAATGAAATAATTTAAATTGGATGGTTGTTGTTTGAAATATATAATTTTAGATAAATTGCAAAGTCCCAATAGTTGGCACATGAAGAAATAAAATAGAAATTAAAAAAAATATTTTAATTATTTATTTGCATATTTTATATTTTTATAGATTATAATAGTATAGAAGAGAAACATATTTTATAACCACAGAAAAATAGCACGACCCTTATTAAAATAGTTAATAGGCCGATCCGTTTTATATAGAAAATAAATCGATTATTTTTCATTTTAAAATATGTTCGATTTTTCTTTAATCTATTTAACACAAAATAAGAGGTACAAAACGCAAGGGTATATGGACTTTAAAATATTCACGTCTTGACAAGTATGGTCTATGGAGTACTTGGAGTCACATACAAAATCACCGGCTTTTAATCCGTGGAACTAACGAGAGTGAATATGGGAACTAATTGGTTCCCAACCCCTTCCGGAAGTAGGTGCCGCATTTCCCGCCAACCACCCGCTACTTTAATTATCTGTGTGGGGCTCAGGTTAGTTCGTTGGGGTCATCTCTTACAAACAAGCCCACTAAAACACTTTAAAAGGCGTCAATTGGGGGGTGAAGGTCTCTTGGTAGGAAGAAGTGGCTCTTTTAGAATGAATTTGGATATAACGTACCACAAAGCAAACCAGAAAATCTGTAGTTATCTCCCGTACGCTCGGTAGCCCCTACATTGCCGTGTAATACAAACCATTATCCACAGAAATGATTATCATAAGATTAGTCAAAAAACTACGATTTTAAATATCGTATACACCAACAGAAGTTTGCTATTTACTTCATAAATATTAAAAAAAAAGTCATCAATAATTTATATATTTTTTTTTATAAATATATTTATCTTAATTTATTTTTTTTTACATTTTATACTAAACTTAATATACATATATATATACAGGATTAGGTTTAGTCCCAAAAAATGTAAATTCTTATAAGCCACAATTAAAATACAATATGTAAGTTTTTTTTGTTGAGATATAGAATTAATTTATTATAATTTAATTGTTTAATTTTTATTTTAATTTTTTTAATAGTAATCTCTTTTTATTAACGAGTTATACCGAGCAGTAAATTTCTTGACTTCGAGTTGATGGTGAAACAAAAATGTTATAAATAAAGGAAATCATTCATTTCCTGTAATTGGTCATTCAAACTTTAACCGTTAGAGATTTTATGAGATACATGAATTTATAGAAGATGGGGATTTCAGTTATACTTAAATCGATTGTAAATATAGAATTTGTACAGTCATAATAAAACTAAAAATTAATTCTTAGCGGTTGGCTAAATATCAGGTTTTAAGGGACATTAATAGTTATTCTTCTTGATTTTCTTTAATTTCAAAACCATTAAATTACTCCACCCTCAGTCTAAACATATTATTTTGTAAATAATGATTATTTGTTAATAAAATTTAGGTAGTACTTAAGTATAGTTAAATGTAATGTCCCATATATTATATATAATATTAGAATTGGCTAAGGGACTGATGAAATACTAACTTATATACACCTATCACATATTCACCAACTTTAGGATTTACTTTTGATATTATATATACTCTTAACTTATAATTTAAAAGATCAAATTATTTTAAGTAGAATTATGGGCTATCCGATTCAACGATTTCACATCGGTGTTGGTGTTGGTAGTGTGTGTGTCAATAAATGGCTGTAGGATCTTTGTGAACTTCGGGTAAGGAAAAACAAATTAATGTTTTCCAATTTTAGATTCTTAAAAAGTCCCAATAAGAGATCATAATGTTGTTGAGCCAGATAATTAAATGCTCAAATCATTCTGATTCATCTCTCACATAAATTTGAGAATTGAACAAATCCACTATATTGATACTAAATTGGTAGATAAAATAACCAAATTTTATGAATTTGGACATGAATCATTAGACTTTTTTTAATTGCTTATTTGGCATGTAGTTTTTTGTAGTGAAACTTACTACAAACAAATAATTTAATTAATAATAATACTTAATATATATATATATATAGTTTATATATATATATATTATAATTAAATTATATATGTATATATAATATATATATATATATAATATTATATTAATAATATTAATTATATATTATAAATATATAATAATATGGGAATAAATTTCGTAGATAATGTAGGTTATTAATTTACATAATAGGGATTTCTAATCATATATAAATATTAACTAACTATCATGATATATTAACCAATATTTTCATTACTTATATATATATATAACAGATTTTTGTATATTGGTTAAGTCTAATTATATAATATTAACTTAATTCCACATTCAAATTTTAATAACATTTATACTCTAAGGCTTTATGTTGATAGTTTAATTGTAAAAATATAAACATAACCTCATATAATAATAAATGTATATAAGATATAATACTAAGTACTCTTAACCAAATATGCTATATATATTATAGATAAATAAATATATAATATTAATATATATAATATATATAATTATTTATATATTATATATTATTATTATATATATTATATATATATATATAATAATTATTAAATATTTAATAAATATATATATAACTTATATAATAAAAATAATATATTACTATATATTTATATATTAATATATATTATATTATTAAATAATTATAATTATTAATTATATATTAATATATAATATTAATAATTTATATATAAATTAATAATATACATTAGAATATCCGTTTATCAGAATTAACTCAATTTCTAAATCATTCTTATAGTAATTAGTATTTTTTAACTCTTCTACGCCTGTGCTCATATTATTTCTCTAATTCATATACTAGAGGGAAAATATGGGAGCAAATGGGTTATATTATTTCGGATGACTATTTAATTTTATAATATTTAATCTTGTTCTTTCTAAATTTTACATTTTTATATTTTATATTTTTAGAAGAAGTAATTTAATTCTTGTCATTTCAATCAAATTTACACTTATTGGAAAAAAAATGCAGAAAACAATTAGCAAAATAAAAAAAAAAAAAAAAAAAGGTGGATAGAAATATATAAGGAGCATTACATGTTATAATTTATATATCATATAAATTTTATGAACTTGGATAATTTAACCTAGTATCCTACATTGAGAATTGAAGTAACGGTATAAATATACTAAAATATTTATTTAATTATTGATTATTGGGTTCTATTAATTTTTAAACACGATTTGCATAGGCATTTTATTTATTTATTGTTAGGTCAGTTTCGTATTTTCTTTTGTTAAGAAAGACTTCTTAAAACTATGCTTAAAACTGATTTTTTATTTGCCCAATGATATGATAATTTTTTAGTCTTTGTGTTATCTTCAGTGTGTGTGATTAAGATCTGTAAGCTTTTAAAATCCAAGAGATTCTCAAACATTGGAGACTATATAATACAGACTATAGATTTCACAATACTCTTCCAGGCAGTTTCCTTTGTCACAAATATTAAAAATAATTATTTTTCTTGTAGTTGATTTAAAATAATTCTTTTTTACCAGATGGTCTTTTTTTTTTTTAAACGAAGGTTTTGAAATTTAAACTATTGAGTTAATATTTAAGAGTGTCGGAAGTTGTGTTATGGTAAGTAATATTAAAGAAGAATATAATATATAAGATTAATAGAAATAAAATAAAAAATATGAGAGATGCATCTGTATCTAGATATTGTTTAAGCATGAGTATAATTCGGACAGTCAATGTGAGAGACTAGGGAATATTTGGCAATATAATGGTGGATACTTGGACATCAGTTTCTCTCGCCGAAACAAACTAACTATTTAAGAGATAGTCTAATTTGCGCTAATGGAACCTTGTTTTATAACTGGAGCATACTACGATTTCCCTATATCTTGTCGTATACAAGACATAAATTTGAATTAAATGAGAGAGAGCAGGCAGTCAAATCATATAGATACATTTTATGGTCAAGCTTTTGATAAGGGCAAGCATCTCGTCTTAAAGAAGGATTACAATCAGTGGTCGATGACATTATTCTTATTTGGGTAGTCTTACTCTAAAACATTATGGGGCCTAGTATAGTGTAAAAAATCACTGCAAAAGGCCATTCACTGAAAAATTGTCTTTGTGTCATCTGAAGGATCCTGGTGGGGGGAGTGAACTCTTTAGGTATATGAGAAAAAAAGTATTGAGGTTGAGACGTTATCAACATCTTTTAATGGATAAAAGTGTGCCTTAATCAGATTCAAAGTTGGTGCGAACAGTTAAGCAAGTTGAAAATTGGGGCCAGCAGATGTTTTTTTGGGCGTTATCTAACGAATGTTATAATATTATGTTTTGGAGTATGGTGTTTATATGAGGAAGCAGGCAGGAATTCAGGCCATTAAGTAAATTTGAAGATCACAAGGTATGTCGATATATCTTAAGATGAAATAAATCTATGTGTTTTATGCAGTAAAAGATGTTTAAGGCGAGGTCTCGGCGAGAACGTTGTGTTGCAGGTAGGGATCGAGGCTGGAAATGGTCAAGCGACAGGTTGAGTGAAACTTGGCACTAACACAAATTGCAGCTTCTACTTTACCTTTATCTTGATAAGAAAGTATTGAGATTTTTTTATTATCTGTTGTATTAAGTATCAAGAAATTGGTTATAGACTGTATCAGCGAGAGCAACATAAGAATCTTTCATCTTAGATCCGGAATGCTATGCTGAGATCTTAGGAGATAGAAGTGAGAATTATGTAAATGTGTAGGAAGTGCAAATGTTGTTTAATGTCTTGTTTCAAGATGCAAGCGTGTGTCCATGAGATGCTTGTATGGAAGAATGAATTGTGCTCAGCTAATCTAAAGCCTTTTTTGTATGTCCAAGTTTATAGAAAGTATTTCAAGGTTATAAAATGACTACTGACATAGAGAAACACCCGACTCTTTCACACTGCATAATATAGATTTCAAAGTTGAGAATGTGTTTTCGAGAAATTTGTCTATTAGTATAATACATCTTGCATAATTAATGTTATTAGGTTTCTATTGGCTGAGTTCTTCCAAAAAAGTTGTGGGTCTCAGTTAAAGTTCCATTTTTAATGCACAGTTTTGGGGAGATGTTGCGTCTCTGGGTCTAGTGTTATGCCGCATATACCATTTTGTTGGAAAGGATGTAAATGTAAAGAGTGACGAAGGATAAAAATTCATTGATGGCTATTATAAAAAGTTAAATGGGAAAAATTAGCTTGAATAATTTCTTTAATATAGGTGACTATCTAAAGTGTGTGTAAATATATTCGTCTGATGAGAGTATATAAGTGGATTTTTGTGGTGAAGCAGTCTCTCTCTGTTTGTTGTTAACTCACTGTTCAAAATTATTTATATTTTGTTGTATGTTTTGAGATGCGTTATGGATGAGAGAATATGTTCACTTATATGAGGTACTGGAATTAGTTAATATTAAATTTCATAGTGCAGCGTGTATTGTAGGTTCATGAACCACTTGACTAGAGAATGTGATAGTGGCATTGATGAGCATTAAGGTAATCGTAATGGGAATCATATTAGCTATAATTAGTTAGTTATAGACAAATGGGGAAAAAAGTATATCAAGCCATTCCTGGGGAAGCCCAATAGATATAAGAGGTATGCAAAAAGTTTTCGAATTAATTAATTGCTGACTTTGATTATAGACTCTTCACTTATAACTTTGTGTTGTTGGACCAGAGAGAAAATTTGCTGTAATTGTTTTTACTTTTACTTATGATAGGAGATAGGTAAGAAATAAATAAAAATAAGTTATAAGGCAAATTAAACGGACTTTCATTAGTGTAAATAAATATGAGAATGAGTATTTCGGGGATGCTTCATATACGTTAAATTGTTTACTTCACGGTACAACGAGAGTAATTATGACAATGTTTTTTCTTTAAAATGTAAAAGTGAGTCGGTGTGAGATTTTATAGATTGAGGCTCAGGAAGTCTTGAGTTCGGTATATCATCGTGAGAAGTGTTGGTAAAAAAAGAAATAAAATTTTTCATATATATTTTAATATCGAGTAAACACGTGTAGAGAGTGAAGCGAGGAACTGAGCGTATTGGAAACTAGATCCACATCATGACTGCTGCTTGCATTTTCTTTTAAGATTGTGCGATGAAGACCTCGAGATGAAATTCCTTTAGTGTGTTTTAATTTCTCAGAAGAGAGAGTTAGTAAAACAATCCATTTGTAGGTTCGAAGACAAATGTGATCAGTGGTACATCCTGGTGTCCTGATTGCTTGGTTCCTGTTACTCCTCCAACGAGTATTGGGATTCTTCATGATTCACCATTTCTATGATTCACCACAATGTCAGCGAACTTTGATGGTCTGGGGGGAAATATAATTTTTAAAATACTTTGAATTACCTGAAATATGATGGTCTTCTTTAGTCAATATATATTTATATTTGTTCATATTAATGAATTAATAAAACATTAAAAATATATGTTATAAAATGAGACTTCTTTTTAGATTTCATTACTTATTATTCTGTATTGCTTTTATTTCCGATTTAGTTTTTTTTGTTTTGCACAAGGAGTCTGTATAGCTTTAGAATAGCTTCTTTAGAGCTATATGATATTTTTTAGTAAACAGCAGTTAATCGAAGATCTGTAAATTAGTATTCTTATATAAATAAATTCAGAGAGAGAGAATGGTGTGTGTTGACAAAAGTTTGGTTTTATTGTATTTATTTTACCATCGATTGTACTCTTATATTTCTGATTTCTGTTTTATAATTTTATTTTTCAATGAGGGTTTAATCAGACTCATTTCTTGAGTTTAATTATTTTTTGAATCTCAAGGTCTTTGGTTGTTGACTTAATGGTGGTCAGTAAGCTGTTGCCTAAGGGATGAGTGTGTGAAGAAAGAAATAAATATGAATGAGTTGTTAGAATAGGTGGAAGTGTCAGAAAATAAATTTTTTTTGATTAACGCAATTTAGTATGTGTGTATACTGATGTTTCTACAATGCTATATACATATAAATGATATACATTTCAGCTGTGCTTTTGGGGGTAAGGCCTAATTAAATTATCCTTGATATGAATATGATAAATGGAAGTAAAAAAAGCAGTGTTTTTCCATTGAGATTTGTTGGATTAATTTCTTGAAAATTTTTATTCGTAACAATAAGCTTTGTAGATCTAAATTAAAATAATTCAATTATTTCTCCTTTATTGAAGCGTACATTCGTTCACTCGCCCTGCAGCTGAGCAAGGGTATAAGATCACCACGCTAGTGTTGCTGATGTTATCACCTATTACGTGACCATAATGCTTGCCATAGAAAATAGAGAGAAAATATTTTGAGATAAATCAAAATTATATATATAATAACTTATTCATACATAAATATTTTATCACTTTCACATTAAAGCTTTAGTTATTTTCATGGACTTTAATTTTCGTTTCACAATTAGATAATATTCAACTTATATTTAATATTTTGTTCATATATAAATTTTATAAACTTTGGGAGAAATTTTTCTTTAGACACGCATAAACTACTTAATAAATTGTTAATTTTCTTATATACAGTTTCTTATATGTAGTTAGCATAATAATTATATAACATCTTAGAGAGAACATTTTCTTACAATATTATGACAATAAAATATTAATTAGAAAACATTAGAATACCATTTAGTGTTGTTAGTAAACTTCATTAAATACTGTAAAATGTCAATATGATATACTATTCCAAGGGGAATTATTGTACAAAGGTCTAAACATACTGGTAGTCTTGTATTAGAAATATAAATGTGGGAAGTAAACCGGGAGCTGAACAGTAGTGCTGAAGCTCATTGAGGGTTACAAAGTTTATAAAAATTTATTTTTAATTTCACTCTGTTATAGTTTTTATTTAATTATTATAAAAAAATTTAATTCTTATTAACAAGGATAAAAATGTTTTCATATGTTTTAATTTTTAGATTAATAAAATCAAATTGATAAAGCATTTTAGTTATAGTTTTAATTATAAAAATAAGGTGTACTTTGGCAAAAATAAATTAGTGACATTATTAGGGCATGTAGCATATAATGCAAAATACTATAAATCCTTGAAAAATAAAATGTAATAATTATATATTAAATCTTTATTAAATTTATCTTATATTTATCTATTATTTATTAATAATATAACCTGATGTTTGTTATTTCCTATTATAATATATATATAACAATATATATATATATATATTAATTAATAATAATTATAATTAATATATTTATTTACTATTATTAATACAATAATATAATTTAATTAAATAATAATATATTATAAATTATAAATTATTATATATACTATAATTAATAATAATATAATTAAATATTAATTATATATTTATATAATCTCATTCTTTAAGGTATACCTTTGAGGTTAATAGTTAGAAGAATGGCCTTAATTTTATAAGTAAGATATGATTGATAGATATTATATATGATTCATCATCAATGACAATAATAGATTACGGTTTATCAACTACTAATTAAGCAGCAATTTAAGTTATAATTATATAAGTATATATATATGACAGCGGCCTACTATCAATACTTACTACAAATCACTACACCATACAACCACCATTCTGTAGAGCTTTTTCAGTAGGCATCAAACACATTCACTGTCTAGAGATGAATCTAGCAAATAGTACATGCTAGTCTATATTATCAGTAAACGCATCGATACTAATATCAGATACAATATTTATATTAACATAGACTCTCACCAATAATGGCATATACCAAGGTATTTTTATTATATATAAGTATATAGTACTACTTAGAAAATTATAAGTTTTATTAAATTGTATCATTAATTTCATATATTATTGTAATTATTATAATTTATTGCATTTTGAAATTATTTTATAAGAAAATATACTTAATGTATTAATAAGTATATTATATTGTATATATTCCTTTTTGAATGTAGAAGTAGTTTTCATTAAATATAATACCTCGACTTTTAAGAATTTTATTGATTTAAAATAGTTATTATATTATATATATATGACATTTTATATATATATTTTAGGTGTGATTAGAATATATATATTTATTACTATTATATTTTACTAATTATTCTTATATATATAATAGTATTATTTATTAATATTAATTTTTATTATAATATTATTTCTCTCCTTACAGCCCTAATATTAAATAACTAAATCATGTTAAGTTTTATATATATTCTTTATATAGGGTATGGGAGTGATAGATCTTAGAATTAATGAAATATAATGATAGTAATGGTAGAAATTAGAATGGTTAGAATGTATAAAGTAGTAAAAACACCTATATATTAGCACATTATGATATAGTCATATATATATATTTATATATAATATTTATATATATATCTGATAACAAGTAAGCGTAGTACTTTAGTGTAATAATGATTACCTCATTATGGGTAGGCTGGAGGTAGTACATATGTGCATTTATTAATAAAAAAGGTAGGTAGAAGGGGCAAGCATGATGATGTATTTTAACTTTATATACATAGTATATATATTTGTACATAATATACTGGTGAAATCCGTGGTTTTGATCTTATATTTATTACATATATGAACTGCCTCATTATAAAGGTATTTAATAAATTACTATGAAATTTCTTTAGTTTTATATATATCAGCGGGAAGTCGTTATATATTTATTAATATATTACTAATATAACAAAAGTGTGTGTAAAATATATATATATAAATGTGATCGTGGGTAAGACACTCAAATCAGTAATATAATTTTTTGGCTCACTAAGATATTCATTACCTTTATTTTGCATCATGTTATCATCATTTCTTATTATTATTGAGCATATCGTCGTGAGCATTCTTGTTTTGCTAGTTGTAAATGTGTGAATTTTTATAGCATTATTTTTTTAAAGCATATTATTTATTAATATTAAATGTATAAAGAATCTTAATTACTATTAAATTTTATATATATTATAATAAATAAGGATTTTTTTACAAATAAGATAATTTATTGGTATATATATACTATTATACTTATATTATATTGAATAATGTTATTTAATTTTTATTTAATAGATGAAAATTGATAATTTTAGGAAATTATGCTCAATTGTATCAGACATAGGTGAGGTGTATATGGACTTAATATAGCTACCATACGATATAGTATGATAGAATAAATACTTACTCTACAGTTATGGACTATACTAATTAGTAGTAATTTAAGGTATAAATTAATTACTACATCTAACTACTCTATAATTTATCACAATGTATTATAGTACCTCTAATATTATATTCAGCTACTACAATTATATACCTAACTAACATTTATTATCTCACTATCTCTCTCTATTCATATATTCATTTTATTTTTCATTATGATATATAACCTTATTTACTATCTCTAATATATCTATATATTATTCATCATTCTAGTATATCTACTATCTATCTATCTACTCTCTCTCATATCTATCACTATCTCTCTCATCATATAATATATATTCTTCATAGTATATCTCATACTATAGTATTTCTCGTTCTCAAGTATACTCATATATTCTCATCTCTCTTATATATCTATTTTCTCTTCTCTTATATTATCACTATTTAATCTATCATATTCTTAAATTCTAAATCTCTATCTCTTTATCTCATCTATTCTTACTATCTCTCTCTCATCCTAATATCTCTAATCCTTAATCAATAATCAAATCTAATCTAATTACTAATCCTCTATTCTATCTTACTCTATATATAGTATTCTATATCTATATTATACTCATCTATATTATAATATATATATCGTCACTTTTACTTTTATATATATTACTATATCTCTCTCTCTCATATCTCTTCTCCTACTATATATATATTATATTATTGAAACATCCTCAGGTTAGTCACTGTGGGTTTATCTCGTTATTGAGGGATAGCAGTTTTCATTTCGATCCTGGCGAATCCTTGGAATTCTACCCGAATAGATTAATGTTTTTGAAGTGCCAATTTAAAAAAAGATAATCGCTTTCACACACAACACACACACCAACACTACAGCTCTTGTTCATTTAGAACGAGCATGAATTATATTTACTTACAACGGAGATTAATAATAATAATTTCAACTAAAAATAAATCATTTAAATAAATATAAAATAATAAATAAGTTAATAAAATAATTTAAAGTTTTTTGAAGAAAAAAAATAAGCAATGTTAGTTCAACATTAAAATGAAATGATTTATTTGTGTATTTTAATTCAGCATAATCAATCTATTACATATCTCTTCTTCTTATCTTGACTATTTAACATAAATTATATTTTTTAATTATCCATCCATCTGATTAATTTATTTCAAATTACAGGCGAAATAGAAAAAATATAATTAATTCTTTTTTCAATTTTTTGTTTGTGATTTTTAATGTCTTTCATTCTTAACGTCTTTTTATTCTTACGCATTTATTACTTTACTCTATTTACTATATTTATTATTATATCTATATCTATATTTATCTATTATTATTTCTTATATATATGAATTCTAAATAAAATGGTATCTCTTCTAAAGATACTATTCATCTCTCTCTCTATATTCATCTTATCTCACTATTATTTCTCTTCATGAGTATATTCGATAGTGGACGAATATTACTATAAATTCATACTATATATAATACTATATATATGTAAGACGTATACAATAATAATAATATGTTATAATAAATAAAAGTACAAATTTAGTATTAATAAAAAAAATATATATGGACATTAATCATTTAATTTTATTCTTTTTAATATCTAGAAAAAAACGTTAAATAAATAATAATTCTTCTCCGATGACACAAAAAACATTGTTCAGTAGATAATATGAGGATATATCAATAATAAATCTATATATATATAGAATAGATAATATTTTTGTATTTTCAAACTTTACCATATTTAATTATTATATTTTATTATGTCAATAACTTTTATATAGATGATAGAGGTATACGGTTTAAATGATCGGTTATGAGAATATAATACATCAATTAATTAGTTGGTCTATAATACATATTGTGATAAGTATTTTTAGTTACTTAAAATCACATATAACGCTCTACTTCAATATTTACAAGATATAATTTAGTTTACCTTACTGCTTTGCTTAGAACTGAACTATAAATGATTTATGATATACACCAAGTTTCCATACGATACTAATATTACTGTTCTACCTAAGCGCACTTACTTTTGAGTCTAAGACCTAGAGTATATAACCCAAACAAAGGGTTACTAAAAGGCCGCTTCGTACGTAAATAGAGATTTTTTGTTAGCGGATTCTCGTTATTCGAGAGAGCTCTAGTCCGAGTGATAACTTCTAATGGAACTATGGGAACGTCCCCCAAGTTAGCCCTTAATCTTATATGGACTATAATGAAGTATGGGAAACATCTTAACTGGGGAGCTCAAGTATATTCTCTGAAACCTCATCCACTAATGGGATTGATATATTAGCTTTCTGAACCTTATTATATTAAATTATTAATCATATCTAAATCTAAGTGATAAGATATTTATTTGTACCATACATAGGAGTGTCTTAGTATAATATGCATACAGTGAAAATATTGGCATCTAGTGGAACTCAATTTCCATTTAAAGCTTATAAATATAAAATAAATCTATATTTAGGTAACGGCCCAACCATTAAGGTATATATAGGTAATTAGATACTTTATATATTTTCTGTGGCCGCCGAGAGTTATATTCGGCTTAGAAGTTGAGGTAAAAAATGAAGTGGCCTTTGTTTTAAATTATCTCAAGTTTATTAAAAAACTCTCGGAATTAGAGACTTAATGAAAACTAGCTCCTAAAAATAGCTTATAAGAAAGTTTCAAAACTGTCTTATGCAAAAAATAAATGTTACTATTACAGTAGAAAATTTAAAATTTTTCCTTTTTTCACCCTTTCTCTCTAAGCAAAAATGCTTTTAGTCTCTTATGAAAGACAAAAAAAAAAAACTCACACTTATATATTATTTGGATTTTTGGATTTAAAATGGGATAACATATAAATAATGGAAATTCCATATTTGAACTAAATGACGGGTTTATCAATGAAGAATGATAAAGAAGTCTTGATAAAATTTTAAGATTCTATACACATATCAGATCCGACTGTTCAAACTGCAACTTTTTTGGTAATCACACACACACACACCAACCTACTGTCATCACAAAAACAATATTGTGTTTCTTGGTACTCTTTTCTTATTCCGTTCTACAAATCAGAAGACAAGTCTAATTTAGTCCTATGTTCGGATAATATCTTCAGTTCAAATTTGGGGAGGTCACTTACGGAGGCAAGCATTTTAGCAACACCGAGAAATAAATCTGCAATATATCGAACTCTACTCCAAATAACCATTTTATCTCGATCTCTATTAAACTCAGAAAAAATTTTTCTCTCACGCATCTCGTTAATAGGTTACCATAGTAAAATGCTTTATCTATTCTATAAAGATTAAGGAAACTTTAAAGTAAAACTTTCTACGACTTATCATATAAATATTTGAGTATCATATGACTGACTTACTATGCAAAGTCTAAACAGTAAATTGTGCATAGACCCTTATTTTTTATTTTGTCCCATAATGGATACATAATAACAATCTTCTTCTTTGATGTTATTTTACCGACCAGACAGCTTGTTTCTTAATATCATTCGCGATAAGATCTATTTAAGCTATTTTCGTTTTATGCTTTCAAATAATTCTTCACTGCAAATACCTTTATTTCTTTTATAGAGAAATCTTCGTATATGACATTCTTATCCATTTTATCAGTGTCTTTTTTTCATTTCTTTATTTCATAGTCGATATTAATCATAATCATATGAACTAAATTATGAACACGCCAGGATATCGTGTTCAGTTTGAGAAAATACACTGCTGTCTGCATAAATCTTATGTTAAACTGAAGTGATCACCATCTTGTTTCTGAATATTACACCTAAATAATTTCAGAATGGTAAAGTTTACAGGCATTGAAATTTTTATTTTATCGTTTTTGAATTCCAATTTTTGAGGTTCTTTAATGTAAAAGCTCTAAATATGCGTCATTCCAACAACAGGCTTTTTCAAAGTTCAGTTTTTTTTAAATAAGGTTCAACCATATCACCATAATAATGTTGTTAATTAATCATAATTGTAAAAAATATTAAAATATTTCCCACAAATCGAATATATGGAAAAGACTTCCTATATTCTTTATCACACCCCTAATATCTTAACATTAAACACATTGAGTCAAATCTGTTGCTTAACTCAAGAGACCATTCATATGTCCGTGGCACACTTCAAAGATCAGTAAAAACATCAACGCATAATATTATATTGTATCGTTTTAAATTCTATAGAAGCAGGAACTAGTTTTTCGCTCTTTCTAGCTTCAAGTTCACTTATAATGCATAATTTTAAGCATCTTTTAGAAAAAGTTGAGACTTATTAGTTTATCAGGTATGATTCTTCTGCAAACTTCTGAAAACATTTTACCACGTATAAAACACAAATAATAATCTTGAGGAAGAATAAGTGATAATAAAACTTATCATGGCGTCTTTTAAATTCCGATTATATATAGAATGGATCATGCATCACGAAAGAATTATGATTAGTTCTTCATGATTCCCTCTTGCTCATTAATGACCACACTCCTTTGAAAATTTAAATTAAACGTTACAGTTGTTTGCATCAAAAGCCTCGTTTGTCTACCACAACCTGTAGTGTGAAACTAATACCATGGTATATCTATCCATTATTAGGCATAAGTAACTTGAAATTTTTATAATTTTCTCATTAATTAATTATAAAATATGAGGAAAATATTAAATTTACCTTACATACTGGTGTTTTCCAAAGAGAATGGTGAAGAAGATATTAGATAGATTCTTTATAATTAATTTTAAATTTTTGCTTTTCAATTCATTGAAATTAAATAGAAATTTAATAATTGTATTTCAGTTTTTGTTATCTTAACAACGCCAATATCGGTAATGCAACTGATTTTGTAATTAATGCATTTACGGTGTGTATATCGAAGTTCATTATTTGTAGACTTCCTTCATACACAATCAATAATACACTATTTTTTTATGTTATTGTTTTAAGATTAAAACTAGAGCCTCATAGCAAAAAACCATCTACACGCAGAGTTCCCTTCAACGCAAAATCTTATTAGTTTTTGTTTCTTGTACGACCACTCTTTGTTCTCATGCTTTTCCGGATTAATTTGGTACCGGACCCCCATTTAACATAGCTATACTTCTGTAAACCTGTTATATGGGTCTCTTTTTTGCATAATAATATTAAGTACTTATTTTACTTTACTTTTTTATTCATTATAGGATGATTTTCAAACAGGGTATAGAACAAAATTAATGTTTTATTTACTTAGCTACGGATATAACTCTTTTAGAGTTATAAAAATAGTCATTTTATATGGGAATTATGGTAGTAATTAGGGGTACTATCGGCTATAATTCAGTAAGCGTTCTAACTTAATTAAATCAATCTTTGATCAAAAAGTCTCGATTTTCAGGTACATACAGGTAAAAAATATTTTGAGGTGAATTGGCCATTTTCTGAAGGCTAAATTCGAATGTGGTCACTCGGTGTGTCATTGGCAGAAACTGTTCCTCGGTGCCTTTGTATCCAGGTTCAATCCGAAGTATGATCAAGTGTGAGGCTATTTATTATATAATATAT
Organism: Trachelipus rathkii; assembly: GCA_015478945.1. NCBI lineage: Eukaryota > Metazoa > Arthropoda > Malacostraca > Isopoda > Trachelipodidae > Trachelipus > Trachelipus rathkii. The sequence continues at coordinate 17,680 of JABUQX010013604.1, forward strand.
AATTATAATATATAAATATACTAATATATAATATATAAATATATATATATATTAAATATATATATATATATTATATATATATATAAAAATCAATCCACTCCCCTAACCTGCCTTCCTCCCAATTGGAGTGAAGTGCGTTTGCCATTCCCGAAAAAGAAAAGTAGTAAGAAGAATATACGCAAGTCGAAAAGAAATAGAATGTGAGTTGTTACTGTTCGTCCTTTATACACCTTAGTGAGACTTGTCGCAGTCAGAAAAATCCACCCTAGGGTTTCACGAAGATTGGACGGACCCTTCACTGAGGTGTCATATGTATGGTTCATCCCTGATGTCAAGCCAACCTAAACCCCCTCTACAAACTCATTCCATTATCAGCCTTTCTCCGCTCTACCAACCATTCTCCTCTTAAGCTTCTTTACTGCATCATCCACTTTTTCTTCCTGTCTCCAGTCGTTGTCTGCACTCACACTAATACAATTTGCTTAACCAACCGACTATCATCCATCCTTTCCATATGACCAAACTATCTCATGTACCTTAGTTTATTCTATCATTTACTCCTTTCTTCACACCACACAACTCCATAATGAGTTCATTCTCATCTTTAATCAATTCTCAACAACCCTCTTAAATTGTCCTTGACACATTGTACCTAACTTATACTCTTATTCAGACCATAGTTTCACTACTGTAGTTAAAGTTCGTTAATACAGTAACCACATACCCTCATACGAAATTCTTAAGGCACTCAAGACTTAGTCCCTTTACTTCCACCAATGATTTAATTGCACCAGCTACTTTCCTACTAGTCACTTTATCCGTACCCTTTTCTTCCAACATATATATCCTAAATATTTAAACTCACACTTGTTCCAGTTGCTCATCATCTAGCATAATCATAGCTGGACCTGAGACCCACTCGCTACATAACCTTACTTATCTACATTTACTTTCAAACTCTCCTTTTCACAGCCTGCAAACCAATCCTTTCAAACTCTTTAAATTCGCCACCAAGCAAATCACAATATAATAAGTAGGGCAACTCCACTCTCTCTGGGAGGAAGGAGGAGAGAGAGAGGGGGGGGAGATGATATTTTGGCAGAGTAGTGAAGAAAGGTGCACAATAGGAGTGAATGTGGGGTTTTGTGAGGGAGTATTGTGTGTGCAGCTGACCAAGGGATAAATTCACATTACGAGATCACCACAGTGAAAATTCCTCATTCCATGAGGCTAGGGTGAATTTTTATGTCTTACAAGTCTCAGCTAATATTATATTTGTGCTTGTGGTGGCTTTTGACTTACATCATGTTCTATTACTTCTCTGTTTCATGTATACGTATTAACTGGGAATGGGTATAATATATATATATATATATTAATATTATATATATATATTATTAATATATATATATATATATAATAGTATATATATAATATAAATATATATATAATATAATATATATATAATATAAGATTGTAAAATTCTTAAACCACTGCTTTACAGTTTAAAATGTGATCAACTTAGGAGTTTCAATGCTAAACTTAAAAATAAATTAAATTTTGTTTTTTCCATTTAATATAATATATATATATATAATATTATATATATAATAATATGATATATATCATATATATAATATATTGCATTATCTAGTTATAACATTGTTTATTATTATATATTATATATATATATACACATATATTAAAAATAGGTGCATCATTGATGAATGCACACAGTTTTAATGGTTATTGTTTAATATTTATTTCTTTTTGTTTGAAGATTCGATATATCAGCCAAACGCAAGGCATTCCCCCAGAACATATGCTTAACAATGCCACAAAGACTACAAAGTTCTTTTACAGAGATAATGAAGTTTCTTCTTATCCATTTTGGAGATTAAAGGTATGAACAAAATTTATTTTTTTAATGATATAAAGTAATTTGATTTGAAATCTATCTGAAATATAGAATCCTTCTTAATCTTTGTAAATGAGATTGAGGGAAAGTTTGACATAATTTGTTATAAAATTTTCAGACACCTGAAGAGCATGAAGCGGAAACTGGGATCAAAAGCAAAGAAGCAAGAAAATATATTTTTAATTGTTTAGATGACATGGGACAGGTGAATGTTCCCAATGAGCTAGATGGTAGTGAGCTGCTAGCTGAGAAAACGGATCGGAGGGAGTTCATTGAATTATTAAAGAGGATGCTGACTATGGACCAAGAACGCCGTATAACACCGGCGGAGGCTTTGCAACACGCCTTTGTTACACTGCAGCATCTTCTTGATTTTCCGCATTGTTCAAATGTAAAGGCTTCCATGCAGATGATGGAAGTTTGTCGCAGACCATCACCTTACACATCAGGCGTGACAGTGACTCAAACGCAGACTCTACCACCGTCCTTAATGTCAAATTATGTACATTCTACCAATGGATCTGTGACGTTGACATTTAACAATCAAATTACCAATCAGGTATAGTGAAACTTTTTCCCATTGGTAAGATTATATATATATATATATATATATATATATATATATATATATATATATATATATATATATATATATATATATATATATATATATATATATATATATATATATATATATATATATATATATATATATATATATGATATATATATATATTTCTACTTGCCTTTCTAGGATCTTTCTTTTTACTTACTTTGTCACTTCCTCTAATTCTCCCACCTTCCTACGAGAAACGGGCTACCTCGAGATATTGTGCCATCACTGAAAGCAGGGCGGTCCCATAGGTACGTTAGAAGGAGAAATATTGAAGTTGTGTCTGACGTCCGTCAAGTCAAGGCAGTCTAGTAAGAAATGTCCTTTGTCGTCATTAGACGGGGAAAACACCTTGACAGTTGGGGAGGGTATTTATTGATTTTTAAATTTCATTCTTGAAGGGGTGGGATGGTGCCTGGGATCGAAAACGGACAGCATCAATATGGTTTGGATAATCCCAGGTCGTCCTGTAGGGATATTTCGGGCGGACGCGCTGTGAAAGTATATAGCGTTATTTGGATATGCGGAGATTGTTCTTGGAATTAATGCGTTTAATAATGGGAGGCCTGGAAGGTGGGGAGAAGAAGTGTTTTATATCCTTTAGAATTAAGCACGCTGGAGGCTTTTTTTTGTCTTAGGTGCTGAGGGGTGATCGTATTGAGAGGGATTTCTATTTGTAAAGTTCACAACGTCATGTCAAGATGGGCTTTAAAGGGCGATTTTTTGTTTCTGTTATGGTAGATGTATGGAAGGGTGTGGAGGGAAGGCAGTTGTTATTATCCTGCGGCTTACATGCCAGTTTCCTACATCTGAAATATTACTGTGAAATTGTGGGAGCCTGTGGCAGGTGCATAACCCAGGAATGGGCGGAGGTGTTTAGAGCACAGGAGAGCTTTATATTGGCCAAAGTTTGCTCTCCAGAAGAAGTCAGAGCTTACTTATGTAATAATTTTGAGCTGATGATTATTGATTTATAGAGGTGAATAAATGTCATATGTGTTTCAAAGATCAAACCTAGGATGGTGGTTGTTTGCCGAGGAGGAAGCTCCATTGTTTGATAGGAAATATTGTTAGTCTAGGTTAGATTCTGTCTGGAGGATTAAGGTAAGGTGAATTTTGAGTAAGATGCAGCCATTGTTTGTTATCCTTGTTCTAATTAGTATATTTATTGTTGCAGTTCTTTGCATGCTATGTTTAAAAGAGAGGGATTTGAGCTGTGATTGTTGATCATCGGCAGAATCCATTAATTTTATGGAGGGAGATATGGAAGTCATGTATGTGCTGCCAGAGTGTAGGGAAGAATGGTTCCATGGAGACTTTAATATATATATAATTGTATGAGCGGGCGCGGACTCGGATGATCTGGGTTGTAACCTGAGTAGGATATGCATCTTTTGGTCTTTGATGGTTATGTCTTGTGTTTAAAATTTTGTCTATTAAAATGCAAGGGAACCATATCAAAGCCTTGGTTTATACCCATATTATTACAAGGAGAGTATAAGTTGGGGAGGAAACAGAAAGAGGGTTAAAGCCGTTAGAATGTGTTGTTAGATCGGTTATGAAGGTAGTAGTAGTAGTAGATTTTTCAAATACTTTAGAAATTGTAGAAAGCAATGATATAGGTTCACTGTACGAAGATGAGTTAGTTAACTGGTTTGTATGGTTGTAATATGTTATATGCACGCTTTTCCCATACTGTAGGAGGTGGTAGATATTATGATACATTATTAATTATTATCTGCATTGGCTCAGGTGTTGAGCGATATTATTTGGATATATGGTATGGCCTACTGCTTAAAGAGTTTTAAGTAACTTTTAAGTAATTTTATTATTTGTATGTTATTGTTTAGGCTAATTTTAATATTATGATATAAGTTGTTTTTTTTTTTTGGGGGGGGGTTGGGAACTTTTTTTTACAGATGGCTTCTTGTGAACTTTTTTTTTGTGTTTTTTTTTTTTTTTTGTACAGAATATTTTGTAGTGTTGTTCTTGTGGTTTTAGTGTGCTGTACTGATACAATTTATTCTGAGACAAGTTCGTAAGATTGTTTATTTTATATGCATGATTTGGGTTAATTGGGTCTGGTCTGCTTGTCTATTTTGTTTGAGGATTTTTTTTATTTTTTTTTTATTTATTTTTTTTAAATATATAAGAAGGAGTGAATAAAATCTAGGAGAAGTTAAAAAAGGATTGTATGCAATTATAATATATATCTCTATATATATATATTTATATATTTATATATATATATATATATATATATATATATATATATATATATATATATATATATATATATATATATATATATATATATATATATATATATATATATATATATATATATATATATATATATATATATATATATATATATATATATATATATATATATATATATATATATATATATATATATATATATATATATTAAAATTTAAAATAATGTATTAAATGATTGGAAAACATTACAGTGTAATGGAATTATGGATGATAAAGATAATTTAAAGGAAAGTGGTGGGTAAAATATGAAGGGAATGACTGGGTGACATTGAGGAGGATGGATAGACAAAATGGTGGACTAATGCATTGAAAGGGAGAACATGGAGAACAGTGACAGTGAAGGTGGATGGTGCAATAGAAATTGGCTGAAAGCAAAACAATAAAAGGAACTTAACATAAATTTGGATAGTGGCACAAAAAGTAAAATGTACTATAATAATATAAAGAGATGAAAAAATTCCCCCAGGCACTGCAAAAAAAATAAGGAAGCTAATTTCAAATAAGAAATGAAATGAGAAATACACACAATTTTGATAATAAAGTCAAATTAAATCAAATAATACATGTATACATAATTTATTGAAAAATAACATTTTAATATATAAAAAAAAATGCATGGATGAGAAAAAAATGGACTTCTAAACGTTAAATCTAAAATCCTTAGGTAATAATTAAATCAATATAGAAGAAAGGAAGAGGCCATTTAAAGTAGTAATATAATGTAATTATAAAACAATTAGAATTTTTTCCTTGTAATTGCAATTATATCTAATATATATATATATATATATATATATATATATATATATATATATATATATGAGAAAGAGAGAGAGAGAGAGAGTATATGAGAGAGAGAGAGAGTATATGAGAGAGAGAGAGAGAGTATATATATATATATATATATATAAATTTTAATTTGCTATTGGTCTGAACCATTTCTAATAGGTAAAAGTATTTAATTTTTTTTTGTTTATGATTGTTAATATATTAGTTGATTACAGAAGCATTTTTTTTTTATTAACTTTTAGTATGGCTTATATCAGGGAGCTGGAGAGGGGATACAGCAAGGGGCAGTGCAGAGGCGAGGGCTGCTGCACAGCTGCCCTCCCCTGCTGGTTCCACCAGCTCCCCTGCCAAGAGCCTAATAATCGGGTTAGGCCCTGGAAACATCTTCTAACTGTAGTGACTCAACAACCGCAACTTCAATTGCAACCATCTCTATCTCACAGCAGGTAATTATTTTTTATTTATTTTTTTTATTGTAATTCTTTTGTTACCTACTTTGTTTTCAACCCAAATTTTTTTTTTCCAATAGGTCGGGACTGGTCATTATGTTCCTTCCTGTATCGGCTGAAACAAACTGCAGGCATGTTACTACCACTGAGCTTCCGCTGGAGGGGCAGTGAGGCCAACGCCCGCACCGGACATGGCAGCAACTACCCCAACCTCAGGTAGACATCCCTCTCTCCAACAACCTGGGAGCCTTTTTACCCGAGAATGCCGGATACTTGGCGGAGAACCTTTTTTTGGCCGACTCCCTGTCCAGGTTCAGGGCTGACGCTCCGCAGCAGCCATATGTTTCCAGTGGACTTCTGCATCCTGACTTTGTACGAGGCCTACCCCACCGCCGCCGCTGGGAATTTGAGCAGCTCAAGCAGCAGCAAAGACCTGTAGTTGCTGCCAGCACCCATGTGGGACATGCAATATTGGCCCCTTCATGTGGCTGTTGTAGAGCCACCCAGGCCTTCTCATGACAAAAGGATTTGAGCCAACAGCTATCCCCAGTTAAAGAGAGTCAAAGAAGGAACTCCCTCCTCACAGCTCCCATTGGTCTTCCAGCCAAAATGGGCAATTCCATCATGCTACTCCATCACTTAGTCACCACTATACGCCCATCATTCACACTATGCCAGTCATCATAACCACAGTATCCGCGCTGGCAGTAGCGTTAGTAGTCATTTGAGCGCCTGGCCCTTCCAGGATCCCACATTTTCGCAGCTTCTCTTCAGCAGCAACATCAGCCGCAGTCCCAGCAGCAGCAACAACAGCAGCAGCAGCAACAACAACGTCAGCAGCAGCAGCAGCACCAACAGCAGCAACAACAACAGCAGCAACAACGAACAGCAGCAACAGCAGCAGCCGCAATTACAGAAGCAAAAATAAGCCCCTACAAGTTTGATTCTCCTATTCTCTATTTTATGGAAGCACCTGAATGAGTGGAAGCAACAATAGAAGTGGAGCTCTGCAGTCAAGCAGTAAGAGCCAACAACAAATGCCAACAACCCACTATAACAACTGTAGATACTCCTTCTCCCGCTTTTCGAGATCTGTAATTTATAAGCGATAGTGATGATGGATCAAATAGGCAAGGGTAAATGCTGTAAGGACAAACATCACTCAAGGTCGTCAACAAGAACAACAACAACAAAACTTGAAAAGATCTTTCGAAAGCTATCCAAATACATTGGAATAGCCTTACGCATATAAGCCAGGATAAGCATGTTAAGTAAGTATGTCATATACCGTATATATATATATATATATATATATATATATATATATATATATATATATATATATATATATATATATATATATATATATATATATATCTCATCCCAAGATTTGGGGTGAGGTGCGTAGCATACGCCGAAAGAAAGGTGGTAGAAGAACATAACGTAAGTTTAAAAGAAAGCTCCCTTACCGTCCCTTTACTCTTAAGTGAGAATTGTTGCAGTCAGAAAAAAAGTTCTTCACCAGACACGAACGCGATGACCCTCACTGTAGGTATCTGTGGGGTCTTTTAGAGGTATGCCTCTTTTTCCAGACCATAGTTTCACTACTATGGATTAACACAGGTAACAACATGGCCCTCATGCAAAACCCAAGCGCCCTGCTTAGTGTACCTTAACATCCACCAAGCGCTCTTAATTGCACCAGCCACCTTCCTCATTCACAACTTCCCATTACTACATCATCCTTCTTTCAGGCAACAGTTATCCTAAACATTTAAACCGGATAGTTGTCCCAACTTGCTTCACCTTACATCATCTGATATGACTTCACACTGCAGACTTCTCCAGACTTCAACGCCATACAACCTTACACTTATTTTATATATCTCAAACCCTTACAATACTTTCAAACCTCTATCAACTTCTCCTCAAACTCTCTCTTCAGATTCGCCAAGTACACAAACCAGGTTTTGTTTATTCCAACCTTATTCTGCTATTCATTAACAACACCTTCGCTTCTCATCTATAATCCACATTCAATCTAAGCACATCAATCGCATTCTTCCGCCCATTTCAAGTCTGTTCCTTTTCGCTTCTAGAGTTGTTTTTCTTCAGCTTTCGATTCTATTCTTGCTGATCTGAATGGATTTCCTGATGTGGTCGCACTCACCTCAACCTTGAGAAGTTCAACTCTTTAAAAACCAACTTCTTCATCTCCCTCTCAAAAACACCTAACTTTCCCATCTTGAAGGCTCTCCCACATCTGTAGACAAAATTAACATTCTTGAAAATAACAATAAACTCTCTTAAAAAACCTCCCAAGATCAGAACGGTTGTTAAGGTATTCCCAACAAAGCAGTTTGTTTAGGTTCCGGGAATTTTTCTTCCGGAACAGTTACAATTCTAATTATAAAAAGGGTCTGTATCTCGTGCGGGGTAATACTGTTCACATTGGGGTCTCCAGTTCCGCCTCCTTTTGAATAGAGCTCCAGAGTAAAGCTTGAAGATGAATAAACTATCCTCATCTCCCTTGGACCCCCCTATCGGCGGCGTGGGACGTCTGTGTGGGTACTACATAGCGTAGGCCTGAGGGAGCTGACCTTCCTGTGGCCATTAACACCACCATTCTCATCACCGCTCGAGGGCTAGGCCAAGGCCTCTGTTTTCTGCACGAATTCATTGATGAAAATCTGGGAACCTAGACTTGTTCGTTGTGGTGCTTCTTTCTAGCCATTCTCTTCTGTGGAACTCTGGTTTCAGTGTTTCTGCTATACGACCCTCCTCTCCATCTGCTGTCACCTCACAGGGACGCAGTAAAACTCTGAATCTGGGTGGGTTTTCCTTATTTTACTTCATTTATTATGCCACTTCCATGAAAAAGGGTTTCGCCATGAGTGGTAGGTTTTTTTCACTCTGTAAAAAAAGAAAAAAATTGCATACAACAAGTGTAACTCTCTTCCTCTTTCCATCATTCTAACACCTCCTGCCACCCCATCACCTCTAATTCTTTCATTACCCCCATCCATAATAAATTAAATAACCAGGGAGACACATAACACATCCCTGCCTCACTCCACTGTAACTAATATTAAATCAATCACTTTCAACTCCATTTATTTTGTACACTCGTTTCACTATCGTCATACATACCAATACCATATATCACTCAGTGACCAAGCACAAGCCCTTATTAACTTTCTCGTATGCCTCATATTAAACCAATCACCTTCAACTCCATTTACTTATTTTACACGTTTCCTCTACTCATCGTCATACATACCATAATACCTATGTCTGCGCCACATCTGCCACATTTTTCTTGATGCTAAACTTTTCTTTCTCAGATGCTCCATATAAGTCCATATAAACCGAATACAATTTATTCTTTTTCTCTGTAGCTATTGTTTGTTTCAATTCAAAAATTTGATCCACACATCCTACCACTTCTAAACGCACCTTGCACTCTTCACCATACAAATACTCGACGCACTCCTTCGACCAAAATGCCAGCATATATCTTCCTCTTCCTATACTGGAACTAGTCCCCTTAGTTCCTAAATTCTCAATCCATATATAAGGCAATTATTACTAAGGTTTCCTCCCATAAACGCTTTGCTGCTACAAATTCCAACCATTAAATCGCCATTTCTCCCATTCTTGACCACTTCACCAGTAATTCCATCTTATGCCTGCTGATTTACTCATTCTTCAACTTTTATCACTTACCTCATTACCTCTCCCATTTCACTCACCTCTATCCCCAAAATCATTTTCTCTTCTGCACCATCAAACCCACATACATTTCTCTCACTCATCTCCACATTGTCAATGGTGGATTTTAAAATTCCCTCTCCACTTTTCTCACATCCATTCCATCAGCCAAATTCCAAACACTCTTTCTCTTTGAAAACCCCATCTGAAAATACTGAACCTTATTTTTTTTTTTCAAACTTGTTTGGAGAAATGCTTTCATATTATTATCTGTTGTTTTTTTGTTTTATATTTAATTAAAAATATAATTGAAAATTCTTAACAATTGAGAAAATTACCAAGCTAAATATTAAGTTACTTTTTATGATTATTAAGTTATGATGAGTTACTTTTATGTATTTATTCATTCACATTTTCTTTGTGGTATTAAACTGCAAATCCTCTTTAAATTTGAACTGCAAATTGATTATTACCAAATTATTTTTTCATTTAAGGACTACATAAAAGTAGTTAGAAACTTGCACAATCATCAATTTTAAATCCAGTATTGTTATAATTGTTTTTATTCCTAAAGTAGTTTTAGAATATATATATATATATATATATATATATATATATATATAGACTATATATAAATATATATATATATATATATATATATATATATATATATATATATATATATATATATATATATATATATATATATATATATATATATATATATATATATATATATATATATATATATATATATATATATATATATATATATATATATATATATATATATATATATATATATATATATATATATATATATATATATATATATATATATATATATATATATATATATATATATATATATATATATATATATATATATATATATATATATATATATATATATATATATATATATATATATATATATATATATATATATATATATATATATATATATATATATATATATATATATATATATATATATATATATATATATATATATATATATATATATATATATATATATATATTTATTTATTTTATTTATTTATGTATCTTATTTATTTATTTAATTTTTTGTTTTGCCTGCAGAGACCACCATCACATTGTGGCACCTCCTGCTGCACACACGAGGGATTCTTTCACACAACCTTCTTCATCCTCTTCTATTTCTTCCTCTCATCCTCTCCTTAATAATTACACACCGAGATAATATCCTTTTACTCCTCCCCACTCACACGCGATGTCTCTTGCGATATATATATATATATATATATATATATATATATATATATATATATATATATATATATATATATATATATATATATATATATATATATATATATATATATATATATATATATATATATATATATATATATATATATATATATATATATATATATATATATATATATATATATATATATATATATATATATATATATATATATATATATATATATATATATATATATATATATATATATATATATATATATATATATATATATATATATATATATATATATATATATATATATATATATATATATATATATATATATATATATATATATATATATATATATATATATATATATATATATATATATATTCTGTATCTTCCTCCATTCTAAAATAGGTGAGTGATTATATTTTGGAAACAGAAAGAGAGAAGAACATGACGTAAGCCCAAAGGAAAGCTTTCCACCCCATTCAACTCTTCTTACCTTTATGTTAGAGTACGTCAGAGGAAAATCCAATCTCTATGGTTTCACAAGACCGTGATGCCTTCACTGTGATCCATCATCAAGATTCATCCATTAACAGGTACACAGCCATTTCCCCTGACAAACCCGCCATTCACCTCCTACTATCTACACCTTTTTCGCCTCGCCATCCTGACATTCCCTTCCTTCATGGGACTTCTTTTTTCAACTAACCATTTTTCTTCGTCTCCCAGCTGGTCGACCCTGCACATTCACCACTATACATCTGCTTAACCAACCGACAATCATCCATCCTTTCCACTTAACCAAACCATCTCAATACACTTTGGTTTCACTTACGCCTTTCTTAACACCACACAGCTCCTCTAAAACGTTCATTCTTCATTTTACCAATTCTCTCACACCTAACACACACCCCTACTGTCCTCCTTTTAGATTCATGCTACCTTTCATTCTACACCATGCTCTACTACTTCATATACATGATTTAATTGTACCCAGCCATCTTTCTACTATTCACAACCTTCACACCTACCAATCTGTTCCCTTCTTTTACCAAACATAGGAGACTCCAACATTTAAATTCAGATATTTGTCTAATTGTTCAATTTGCACCGTCACATATTCTCACCACGGGCTCTCCTCACTCATTACTATCACCTACTCTTGTGTATCAACATTTTACTTTCTCAAACCTCCCATACACCCCTGGCCAAACTCTGCCACCAACTCTTTCCTGTCCCTTCCAACTACACAAAACCAAATCATCAGTGTGTAATGATATAAGCCTGATAATTCCTCCGCTTCTTCCTGTGAGTCTACTACTTTCCCCTCCCATTACTACCTCTAATTCTTTTCATCACCACATTCACATATCCAAATTCCATTAAATAGCCATACAACACATTCCTGCCTCTCACTCTACTATTAATATTAAAACATTCACTTTTCACCCCATTTATTCTTACCTACACTGCACTATCGATAATTACTTTCATTGCATTCAGAACACCAACGCCATATGTCACTAACACCTGTCATACATATGTTTCTTATTAACTTGGTTTCATATACGCCTTGTTGCTAGTCTTCAAACAATTAGTCCTTTCAACTCACTTTTAACTCTCAAAATATCACATATTATATTTTCCCTACAGCACTCAATAAACTAATTCCCTTTGTAGTTTTAAGGTTCCTCGATTTCTTTATCCTTGTAAAATACAATTACTGCTCTCCTCCATATCTTCATAGTTAAACCTCACAAACCGACAAAATTCACCGAGCATCCCTGGTTGACTCTCAATGCGTTCATTTCAATCAGCATCACCCAGGTTATCCAAGGCATTTGCTCAACTATTAAGTTCCCCACAAACAGCAATCCCCAAAATTTATTTACACCATCACTATTTGACATTTTTGCGAACCTCTTCATTTCTGTTATGGATTATGGTTCTTCCGACTCTCTTTCACTTTGTTCTCGACTAGTTTACTGAATTTTATCTCGACCATTATTTTTTAGGCTCCTTTACTCTTCTACTGTTTCATATTGTCCTTCCAGGAGTTCTTTTCCTGATTCCTTAAGTCATTCATCCTCCTCCTAGCCGATATTTAATTTTATAATTTTTTCTCCTGCACATATGTAACTTCCTTGATATATTTCCATTATACCTTTCCTTTGAGATCGCATCAATTTTACACATTCATCAACTACTTTTACTTTTAAATACTCTCTGCATCATTCATCCATTACAAATACGCGAAATTGATAGGCTATCTTATTTTAGAACCTCCCACATACTCTCTTCTTGCACTACTAATAAAGGCTTCCTTCAATTTAGTCCATAATTGTTCACACTCAACTGATTTATTTGCAAGTGCTCTTACATACCTTTCCTCATAACTTTGTTCACTTAGCTTCTCACTCTTATTTCTCCACACTTTCTTCCTTATCTCTTTCCTCTCCATCTATTCTTTCATTAACTTAATTTTACATTAAACAACATAATGATCTGATATTCCCATCCCCATCCCCCAATCTCCATGACTGATTTAACATCCATCTCATATCTCAATATCTCCTTCACCAAAACAAAATTATTCATAATTTTCATTTCGATACCATCTCTACCTACACCAACTCTAGTGTACTTATGAATAATCTTGTGCTCAAAGAAAATTACTTACACCCATTCCTCTCTCCTCACAAAAATCAATCATTTTCCTACCCTTCTCATTTTCTCCTCAACCCCAAAGTCACCAGTTATAACATCTCTTTTTCGATCACCTATCCAACCATTCAATTCTCCCAACACAATCAATCTGAAGCCCCTGCTCACCCCTTCTAAAACATCATTGAGATTATCCAGAAAGTCACGTTCTCAGCATCAGGGTTGTGGAGTCGGTTCAAAAATTTTCCGACTCCAACTCCACCCTCTTCAAAATTACCGACTCCACCCTTTTGAAAATTGCTGATTCCGACTCCACTCTTTTGAAAATTACCGACTCCGACTCCACCCTATTCAAAATTACCGACTCCGACTCCACTCTCTTCAAAACTACCGACTCCACGACTCCGCGACTCCGACTCCACAACCCTGCTCAGCATCAACCTCAAATGAACCATATGTTACAACTACACATACCTTGACCTTCTCAAACTTAAATTTAACAATTAGAATTCTGGTATTTACACAAACAAAATTCACTGTAGCTCTGTGCCACAAGTCATTCATCAGAATCACAACTCTTTCTCACTCCCTCTCATTCCTCCACTCCAGCACCCACGCATTTCACCCACATCACTCGTCTTCACTGCTTCCTTTCGTCTTTGTTTCAGTCACAGCATGCAAATCAAATTTACCCTTTCTAAATACATTCATCATCATCTCCTTGCCATTTATTCCTCTGATATTCCATGTACCTAAACGATTCATTAATTTGCTAGGAGAGACAAGGTTCAGAACATGCATAAACGTTCCTGGCGAAGAGTGAAGTGGTAGCGGGTTGAAAACCCAAGTACCACTGTCCCCTTAGTCCCCTCCAACGACTCAAAGAACATATGCTGTGTGTATTCTTTCTCCCACACACACATATAAAAAAGGTGTCTGTAATAGTAGTGTTTTATGGTTGTATGTGTACACAAATGCCCCTATGATGAGGTTATCTCATCGCTTCCGAGAGGCTTCTACTTCTCCTTCATCATTATGTATAATTCTGGTACAATGATGATTATTCTCGTTATTCCGTCAATGACTTTTATACTTTATACCAAATAATATATATATATAATAATATATATATTATATATATATATAAAGTGGATGTACGCTGGGCAAATGCCAGTAGTGGGCAGGCATTTAAAAATGGGCATTTGTCCAGGGCATTTGCCATTTCATAAATGCCCGCCAAAAACTGATATATTTATATAAATTATCATAAAATAATGAAAATTGGATATTTAATCTCAAAACATTCATAATATAGTTCTTTCATTCTTCGCATTGCATTTAATGTATTGTATTTTTTTTTATCTGGCTTCGGCATCACCCACCTTCCCTCCCCAATGAGCGGGGTAAAGTGCCACAATGCACCGGAAGCAAGAAAAGCTAGTAAGAATAATATCGCCAAAGTCGAAATTAAGCACAGCTTTTACCGTCCCTTTATACCTTTTAGTGAGACTCGTTACAGTCAGAAAATCCACCTAGAGCTTCACGTAATCGCAGCAGACCCTCACAATAGAACATATTAGAAATTAGAAACAAAAAGACAGTAATAAGCCACATGGGCCTAACAAGACTGTCCCAGTCAAGCCAAACAGAACCAATCATCAAACAACATGTTCATGCAAATCCACAAAGCATCCTAGGGCTTGTCAATAACTTGCATAGTATACAGAAAGTCTAAAACATGTTCATGCAAATCCACAAACATCCTAGGGCTTGTCAATAACTTTCATAGTATAAACAAAAGAGTTAAGAAAAAAACTATAGCTAAAGTAACATGCCAGCCCCACAGCTACGTAGTGAGGGCTTTATATAAACTTTATGTAACCTTTATATAAACTAATAACTACTGTAACAAAAACCCCGCTAATTTGGCTTTACAAAAATAAACTATAATACCTACCATCCTTTCTAAATGTTGCACTTGAGTCATTCTCAACATTCCTGTGCAAACAACTCCAAAATTTAAACAACCCTGTTGCGAATGAATGCTTTCCTACATCAAGATGGCATGCTTTTCTTCTTAAAATTTTCTTCCTGTCCCCCTGGTCTCCGTCCGTGGCTCTACTAAGAAGAATTTATTGTCTCTGTATTATAAATAGATGTAAATATTTTGTAGACTTGGTATCATATCCCCTCTGAGAAATTGCCTTTCTACAGAAAACATTCCTAACTCCTTCAGCCTTCTCCTCATAGCTCTTACCCTCAAACCCAGGAATCATCTTTGTTTGCTCTACGTTGGACTCTCTCTAGCATATCTAAGTCTTTAAATAAAGAATCCAAAACAGTTGCACAATACTCTAATACTGGCCTAACATAGCATTATACAGTTTTCTTATAACTTCCTTGCTACTGTAAAGCATCATTACGATTTATTATATCCCAGCATCTTATTAGCTTTAATTTCTTGCTCCCAAACACTGATTAGCTACTATTAAATTACTGCTTATAAATTCAACACCTAAATCTATTTTTCTTGGTCCACAGACTCAAGCCAATTCCCATTCAACATCGTATTTAAAAACTTTTATATTGGGAACCTAGATGAAAAACTTATTCATTAATTCATTTGCCGGCACTTTCTGCCCACCCAAAAAGTTTTATTCTAGATCATTTTGAATATTTATACAATCCTTCACTATTTCCTACTGAGGTAGCCACTTTGGTATCATCTGCAAACTTAGAAACCTTCATTTTAAGTTCTTGGTCTAAATCATTTATATAGGTGAATAAATGAAAAAAAGGGGAAAAAAACCAACAATTAGTGACCAAAGCACTGAACCCTGTGGGACAGCCCACTCACTACTATTTCCTCTATGACTTATTCCATTTAGTTGTACAACCTGTTTTCTATTCCACAACCACTCTTTATCCAACATGTACCACTCAACCCTATAACAGCAATGCAAATAACTTCTTTCATCAGGCTTATGCGGGGTCACATTTTTGGAGTATAACAACCCGATATTCATTTTTCTCAAGCACCTTTTTTCTCGCCTCTTCACTCACATTTCTCTCCTCCAGGCATTCCTTTACTGACTCAACCCACTTTTTCTTCGGTCTCCCAGCCCGGTCGATTCCCAGCACACTCACCACCATACATCCGCTTAACGAACCGACAATAGGAAATCCATCCTTTCACATGACCAATCCCATCTTAATGTAATTTCATTTATTCTCTTCATTTACCCCTTTCCCTCACACCACACAATTCTATAAATGTTCTGTTATTTTGGTTATCAATTTCACCGCCTAACACGCCCCTTAGATTTCCATCTGAACACATTGTACTTTAGATCTATACCTCTTATTCCAGACCATAGTCTCATTAGTCATTGCTTTACTTTAACACAGGTAACAACATACCCTCATGTAAAACCTTAGCGTACTCAAGATTTAGTTCCTTTACATCCACAAAAGATGAATTGCCTCCAGCCAACCTTCCCTGCATTTTGTCCCAACTTTTCTACCTACAGTCTGCATTCAATCGTTCCCTTTTCATCCAAATATATACTATTTGTGTAAATTCAGACACTTGTTCCGCTGCTCACCCATCTAACAATAACTTCACACCGAGAACTGTCCTCA
>JABUQX010013604.1:40000-51290 GCA_015478945.1 Trachelipus rathkii
CATTCGACCAGCTGATTAAGATCAGGAAAGTAGACTGCAAATGGATGCCGTTGCCAGGCTATTTTCCCAGTGAAATCCTTGAATTGCATCTTGGACCACAAAAAGAGTAGTTTTCGGAAAAGTCCGTTAACACAACAATTTCACCAGAATGTAAATTATTTTTAACAGTTTTAAGATACTGAAGACTGATGCTTTGAAATGTAGTGATGTGCCGAAAGATCAGCGTTTTTTGTTGCCAATTTTGCAATGAAATCCTAAGTATCAACTGTTTTGTATCGAGTGATGCACGATCTGTTTGTACCCACTGCTTAAATTCAACTGTTTCTTCTGGATCAAAATCATTGTAAACCTGTGAGAAATAAGTCTCGAGTCCATTTTTGCCAGGACATTTGTCACGTCGATGAAGCATGCAATATTTTGACTATGTCACATACAGTTTTTGAAATCAAAAGTTTATAATCTGTAATAATGCTATTTCCAAGTATCAGCTATACATTTTGGTGAGTCGCGCACACGCAAACTGAGTGTATTCCAGATGAACCAACTGTTACACACCATTTTGGTCTTAATTCGCAAAACTTTGAAAGCCCACAACAGGACTAAATTCACTATTATAAGCAATAAACATCTTCAATTTGCATCGTAATAGGCGCTTTTGTTTCTGTACTTTTTCATTTGCAATTCTCACTGAAACTAGTCCTTTTTACCTTGAAAATGTTTTGCTCAGAAACCGTGGCACATCACATTTCAGTCAGTCTTTTTAGAACTGCAGTTTTCCCTGATTTTGCCTTTAATTTGCTAAAAAAAACTATGCAATTTTTACCCTTTAAACTTTCCGATTGTTTGAGGACAAAGGTCTGTATATCTATGCGTTTTCATAACCTCCACTTTATTAGTTTTCTCAAAATTAACACACTAAGTTGGTGATTTGTGTCATTTGACATGATCAACATTTTGTGTAGAGGGGGGCTCAAGGGCCCCTATATCTTTGGGAAATGGGTCCTGGGACCTAAAATTTGGAAGATCTTAGTGTCTAGGGCACAGGAACATGTGTACCCAATTTTATTAGAATTGAAGATGATCTAGTGGGGAGCACTGGTCGACTTGACATGGAATGACCCAGTTAGAAGTTAAATGAAAAAGGTTATAAAAAAAAGTATGACATTTCATTGCAACTAAGTCAGTTGAATGTGAACAAGATGAAACTGAGCAATTCTGAACTCGAATAAAGGAAGCGTTTGTTAGTAGTGCAAGAGAAACATGTGAGTATACTAAAGTAGGAAGCAAGAATGTCAATAGTGATGGGGGAATAAAGAGATAATGCAAGCGGTAAAAAGTATAAAAAGAGACGTGGTTGAATGTGCCAATGATGAGGTTTCTAAAGAAAGGTGTATGGAAGTATATGGTCAGAATTAGTAGGCTGAAAATTACATACATATGAAATAAAAAGCAAATGAACACGTTGGAAGAAGGATTAATAATAGGCTTACATTGGAATAAGAAGCTGTTCTGGTAGAAAGTTTAGACAGGTTAAGAGAACAAGAGGAATCTACATAGAATAATGAATGGGGATGGTGCCTTGGTGTCTGATGCGATGGTCGTGAGGAGAGCGTGGAGGGAACACTTCGAAAACCTGCATAGCCTTTTCAGTGATGAAGAGGTGGTAGTAGATATGTGGGTTTAATTGTGTAAAATGAAATTGATATTTTGGAGATGAAGTGATTAGTAAGGAGGATTTAATAGGTAGAGTAAGAAAGTTAAAGAATGGTAAATCTGTATGTATAGTTGGAATTACTAGTGAAATGATTAAGAATGGAAGTGAGATTGTGATTGCTGGAATTGGAAGCTGTGTAACAAAGCTTTTGTGGAGAATGTAGCTCCGAAAGATTGGAAGAATATAAAGGTAAGAGTGATATGGGAAACTGTTGAAATTAATGATTGTTGTAGGGGAGATATATGCTGGAAGTTTAGTTAAAAGAGTGCGTCGAGTGACTGAGGGGCTGATAGTTGAAACAAGGTGTATTTATAAGTGGTTGGGGATGTGCAAATCAAATTTTTACACCGAAGCAAATGAGTAAGAAGAAAAGGAAACTGTATTTACGTTTTATGGACTTTCAACAGCCGTATGACGGTATTAATAAGGTAGCTCTTTGGCAGGTGTTAATGATATATGGTGTTGGTGGTAGGCTTATGAATAGAATCAAAAGTTAGTTGATAGTGAAGCGTGTGTAAGGGCAAATGGAGTGAAGAATGATTGGTTTAATATTAATATGGAGTGAGGCAGAGATGTTATGTCTCCATGGCTATTTAATTTGTATATAAGTGGAGTGATGAAAAAGTTAAAGGTAAGGGTCGCAGGGGAGGCTGTTAGACTGATTCAGAATGGAAGAGAATGGTGGATGCCTTGCTAGAATGGAAGAAAATGGTGGATGCCTTGCTTATTGCTCGCAAATGATTTGGTTTTGTGTGGCGAATCTGAAGAAAGTTTGAATGGATTGGTAGAGGGTGTGTAAAAGGAGAGGTTTGAAAGTAGGTAGTGGTCTGAAGTGGGCTATGGTTTTGCATGAGGGTATGTTGTTACCCATGTTAATATACAGTAGCGAAACTATGGTGTGGAATAAGGGGCATATTTCTAGGGTGCAATCTGTTCATGTGGATAATCTTAAGGGCATGTAACGTGTAAGAAGAATTGATAAAATGAGGAATGAGAGTGTTAAGGGGCTGTGTGGTGTGAAGAATGGCATGAATGAAAGAAAAAATAAGTATTAAGATGGTTTGGTCATATGGAAAGAATGGGTGATAGTTGGTTGATTAAGCAGATTTATAGAGGTGTGTGTGTTTTTAATCGACCGGTTGGGAGACAAAAGAAAAAGTGAATTGGGTCAGTAAAAAAGTGTGAAGGAAAGGAATGTGAATCTAGCGGAAGTAATTGGATTGTTTCATAATAGAAGCAAGTAGCGTTCTTTCCTGAGGGGGGGGTGGTTGGGTGCCTAGCCCAGGGGATGACCCCTGACATTGACGAGATACCACAGTGAGGGGTCTATCGCGATGATGCAAAGCTCTATGTTGGATTTTGGCTACGACGGGCTCATACCTAACTTTATGAAGGTAGAGTATTTTCGACTTGGGTCAATGGGTCATGTTCTTCTATTTAACTATCTTTCTTGTGCTTGTTGCGCACCCCACCCCCAATCTGTGGAAATATGTGGGGAGGATATAGAGAAAGAAAGAAAGATTAAGAAATTAAATTTTTTTGTAACTTCTGTGTGAAATATTTGCATTATTATTATGTTGCACATTTTGATTACATTATTAAAATATTAAAAATGATTTCAGGTCACAAAGACTACTCCCAGCCGCCAGTAGCCCATAGCAAATGTGATCCGCGCGTGATTTCTTCTACATCAAACAAAGGGTGGGCCGGCTCTAGTAGCAGCAGCAGTAATAACAATGCTGGAAGTTCTAGCAACAATGGCAACAATAACAATCATTTAATAGGGGGATCGAGTTCGATGGCAAATTTAAATTTACCCGCAAGTGGAGCACTCGTTTCAAATGTGTCATATCCTCACACCCTAACATCATCTCAGCACATTGCTCACCATCATCACATGAATGGTGGTACCAGCCAGTTGTCTCCTTCTAGTATAAGAAGCCATCGACCTTTGGTATCACCTATTATGCCGCATTTACCATTGGGAACTTCCCTGCCAGGTTTAGTGACGGCTCAGCCCTCGGATATGTATAGGGAGTATCGTAGGGCTGTTGCGCCTTCTGCCGTTGCGCCTGCAGCTGCAGCGGCTGCTCCAGTCTATGTAGCAACTACACAGCCTACATACCTACCTTCTTCGCTCCCACCAGCTCATCAAGTGAATCCGTTTTCAACAGGGTAAGTCATATATATATATATATATATATATATATATATATATATATATATATATATATATATTATACTGTAATATATATATATATAATATATATATATTTATATATATCTATATTATATATATTATATATATATATATATATATATAATATATATATATATATATATATATATTATATACTAGAGAATCAGAGCAATAAGACGCTTAGGCTTAAATAGGTATCAAAGTAAAGAGGCCTGAATTATTGAAATACTGCAAGTATATTAAAGTTAGTAATAAATTTTTTGGCAATAATAAAAATGGTCTTCTAGATGTTGGGAGCGTGAGCTTTCGAATCTTTTTAACTAGATCCTCTTTCAGACGCTTTGAATTGAAGACTGAATGAAAATATTTTATAATGTACGAAATGAAGGTGAAAAGTTTTTTTTAATAATTAAAATTAGATTTAGTTTAAACTTAGTTTTTGATTTTTTTTTTGAAAAAAGGTGTTGTGTTCGAATTTTTTATTTAAGGTTGGGGTCATAGTTGTATGGTTTTCACGGCTTGTGTATGTTAAAATTGGGGAAAACGTTTTTAATGCAAGGATAAGTGTATTCAATGAGTTTACGGTTGTTGTAGGGTCGAGTACTTGTAAAATGGATGTCATGCCATTAATGTTAATGTTGTGATTGAATTGGGTTCTGCATAATGTGAATGCCGAGTTTTGCGAGTCAAAAGTGAGGTCATGTTTGTGTTGGTAATGGCGTCTAGTGAAATCATTAGTTTCGCCAATGTAGCAAGAGGTAAAGTTAAAACAAGGGATTTTGTACACCCATTGTGAAATGTTATTGAAGGTGTGAGTAGGCGGTTTGAAAATGCGTTTTAGGGAGGATGTGTTGGAGGTAGTTAGTCTTAGAGATGTAGGTAAGGATTTAATGATTTTAATATGAGGGATGGGTAGATAAGAATGTGTTAATTGGGGGGGGAGTGGTGGGGGGTTATAAAATTTCTTTTTTGCTTGTTTGAGAGAGAGAGAAATTGTTTTTAGGGTACGAGAGTTTAGTGAAAGTGTTGAAAATATAGTTGAATTCAGTTTGTAGGAAAGGAGGAGAACAAATTCGAAGGGCTCTAAGAAAAAGGGAAGTTAAAACACCTGATTTTGTGTTGGTGGAGTGGGAAGAGAACCAGTGAATATAGGAAGGGTTAAAAGTTGGTTTACGATAAACAATGTAAAGCAAAGTGGGACTTATGCCAGGTTAGTAGGGTGTCGAGGAATGGTAAGGTTTTGTTGTTGGAGAGTTCCATGGTAAATTTTATGTTTTGATGAATGGAGTTAATGAAGTTAAGTATGAGAGTAGGGTTATTGGTTAAAGATGTGGAGATAAAATATCATCAACATAACGAAGCCATGTTGTATTAGAGAGAAGAAGCTGATTGAGTATGAAGAAATGTTCTATCAGTTCTATGAATAGGTTACTGAGAATGAGGGAAAGGGGAGAGCCCATGCCTAGACCTGAGTTTTGTTTGTAATGTAGGTTGTTGAAATGTAAGAAATTATGTTCAAGAGAGAGAAGTATTAATTGTTTAAGGAAAGGGAAAGGGTATTCTAGGGTATAGGTGTTTTTGTTTAAATACCTTTCTAATTAAGAGAAGGTGAATGGGACGGGTACGGAGGTAAATAGAGAGGTAACATCGAAACTGAGGATGTGGTTATGAGGTGTTATGTGTTCTGTTTTTTGGATAAAATCATTAGTGTTTTTTAGTTGAGAGGGAGAGATATGTCCAAGTAAAGGCTTGAGCTGTTTAGACAACCAAGAAGATAATTTGTAAGCTACAGAGTCTGTGTTGGAGATGATAGGTCGCACAGGGTTATTTTGTTTATGGATTTTTGGGATGCCGTAGAATCGTGAGAGACTAGGGAGGCTAGGTTTTAAGTCAGTGAGAAGGTTGGATAACAGTCCCACTTTGCTTTACAGTGTTTATCGTAAACCAACTTTTAACCCTTCCTATATTCACTGGTTCTCTTCCCACTCCACAAACACAAAATCAGGTGTTTTAACTTCCCTTTTCTTCTTAGAGCCCTTCGAATTTTGTTCTGCCTCCTTTCCTAAAATGAATTCAACTATCATTTTGCAAGCACTTCTTCTCACTAAACTCTCGTACCCTAAAAACACAATTTCTCACTCTCTCAAACAAGCAAAAAAGAAATTTTATAACCCCCCACCGCTCCCCCCATTAACACTTATGTCTGAACCCTCAAGGAAATATTAAAATGCATTAAAATCGTTATCTACACGCTTCAGTATATACCCACTCATCCTCTCCTAAAACGCATTTTTTTCCAAAAACCCGCCCCTTACCTTTTTCAACACCTTCAATACCATTTCACAATGTGTGTACACAATCCTTGTTTTAAATGCTAGCCTCTTGCTACATTGTCGAAACTAATGATCTCACCGTAGACTTACCAACATAAACATGACCTCATTTTGATTCACAAAACTCGGCATCGCATTACGCAGAACCCAATTCAATCACAACATAACCAATAATGACATGACACCCACAAGGCAAACTCATTGAATCCCCCTTTGCATTAAAAACTTTCCATTTTAACAATAACTACAAGGTAACATAACTTGATGGTATTTTACAAAAGAACAAATATGGGGCACCTTTTTTTCAAAAAAATCAAAACTAAGTTAACTAATCTAATTTTAATTACACTAGGAACGACAAAAATTTGACTTTTTGTCTGTTAAAGCGAGTAAAAATGGGTGTTTTTTTTGTGGAGTTTTTGTGCGCTGATTCCGAATTTGCATACCATTTTGTTGTAACTGGCAGTTTTTTTTTTTGTAATACGAAATTAAAAATTTAATAGGTATAAAAATGTAAGCTTTATTAATTTTAATGTGTAAATTTATGCAATTTTAAAAGTAGATTTTGAAGATTTTCTACTGTGCTTTAGTTTGTTTGAGGAACATCCCTTTTAAGTCCCAAATAGTCTGGCAGCATATTTTGGAATCCAATTTCCGCTATACATATTTTTCGATCGTTGAATCATATTTGTGGAATCGGCCACCATGCTCCATTGCTTATGGCGCCTAGATTGCAGTTTAGGCAGAAAAAGTCAAGTGTGAATTTTGAAGGAAAATGTATTTTTAGCGGACATGTTACATCCATTGCTTTATAATTTTCAAAGGAGTTCGGAAACTAGTTCTTAATAGTTGTGGCGGCCTTAATATTGCCTAGAAACCCAGTTATGACCTTTTTAAAGGATCTCCATGAAGGTTTTTCAATATTATTCAGCTTTCATCAAGTGATGGTCCTTCATTTAGCTCCCTTATCTGTGGGCCTACAAAATACCCTCTTTTATTTTAGCCTCACTGATCCTAGGAAATTTTATTTACGTATAGGAACCTGGACCACTTTTATCCATCGTTTTAAAAAATTTTCATTAACCCGAGTTTGATGTGCACAGGAGGAGAAGATATACGCGTTCAGGTTTCACAAGTGATTGAAAAATTACATTTTTATATTTCCAGTATTAAATTCCTTTTAGGCCATTGCTTCTTTTGACAAATGATTTTGGCGATTCTGCTTCCACTCGCATAGGATAACAAGCAAAATTTAGTATATCCTTGTTGGGGACCTACATAATGCTAATAAACTTTTAAATCGATTTAGAAGAATTCTGTTCGTATCGTATTTTCGATTAAAATTTTCAATTGCTGTCGGATGTCTGCTTGGATACGGGCTTCTATAGGCTAATAGGAGTCAAGGTTTCACGTTTCATTATGAAGAAGCACTTGCTTTTTTAAACTGAGTTTAGAAGAATTATAAAAATGCTGCATTCCTTTAGGATCATGACAGTCTTCTAATTCTCTCATTAATGAATTCACATCAAAACGTAAAATACACTAAATTGCCGTCTACCGAGAAAAGCGTCGGAATTCTTCTTCACGTAAAATAACCGGAAATTGTAGTTCCCTTTTTCAAGCAGATTCCAGCCATTATATCAAGTCGTGGCTATTGACCATAGTTTTCTTTGACAATGATAGATCGCGAACTAGATCATTGCGTTCATGCTGATTATTCTATGAGGTTTTGTTGACATTCCATCATAATCAAGTCTTCAAAGTCGTCATTTTCTGGACGCAATTGTAAATCTTCTTCGTCGGAGTTTTTTGACAGGAGATTTTCACATTTTCAGGTGATCAGGGATAGGGAAGCTCTGTTCGCTGTGAGGTAAGCAGGCTAATGCCGAAGTAGGTTTGATATTTTTAATGGGTCCTTCTGGTCTTGATTGGTTATTCTAGCAATTTTTGTAATGCAAAAATAACAGTGCATTGCGTGATCCTTTGGTTCCTTCAATCCATACCATTGGAATTGCAATGGCATATGTCTGGACTTGTCCGCTAAGCGCAACCACTAAGTAATGTTTACACAAGACGCACAGCTTAAATATGAGGTGCCATAGATTTATCTTGATCACAAGCTTAATTTCAAAATAAGTTTATATGTTTTTTTTAAGGGAGTAATATTCCTCATTTGGGACTTCACGTTAACTCACAAATGTAACTAAAATTTGTTTGGATCAGTTTTACAATTTTGTGGCACTTTAATTAAGGTATCTGATCTGCAAGTAAAATTAAACAATTTGAATATATATATATTAGTATATATATAGATATTTGTATATATCTATTTGAATATTGTAAGAAAGAAATTCTTTTTTATAAACTATAATATATATATATATATATAGATATTATATATATATATATATATTATATATATATATATATATATATATATATTATTAATGTAATGCGATTGGATGAAAAGATATTAAATTATATGTCAAAACTTACTCTTCGAACTGATAAACAAATCCTTTGGCCAGGCCCCCGTGACAATCCAACCACCTAACACTTTTTTAGATTCTCAAACCTGTATTGTAACAGTATCCAGGCCTCCTGTTAAATGAGTTATCGGCCTGTGCAATACTACAGTGCAATTTTTTACCAATGAAAGGTTCTTTTTGTTCTCTATCTAAAACAACGTCATGTTTCTGGTCTTGATGAGCAAGTCGTTCAGTCAATATTTTCTTAAATCTTTTTTAACAGGGACAGTATATTACCCACAACATCCATACCTTCTCAGTCTGGATCTGTCTTGTGCAGGTGAAACAAGTGAAGTAAATTACGTTTGGAAACACTCAAGGAAACTACTGGAGTAAATTTAGAAATATTTTAATAAAAAAAAATAAATGAAAATGTACTGTTCTTACAAAACTAGGTTTTATAAATTCATGAACATATAGTTAGATGTCCTTGGATATCTACATACATGCGCATAGAAAATATAGAACCGCAAAAGCTAAATAAGCAATTATAATATTTTATGCTGTTAATCAATACAAATACAAAATGCTTTACATTAAATTTATATATTTTATCCTAAACAGTTAAAATATGATTATATAAAATATACATAAATATTTATGTTCAAAATGGATATAAATACACAAATTATAAATAACAAAAATATACATGACTGATGCGATTTTGATAAGAGATATTTAAATGTTTTAACTTGAAAATTAAATGAATTTATACATTGTGAGCTTCATACCCTAGGGTTTCAAGACACTGCAACAGACCAGCTTTGACATATAAACAGCTGTTAATACAATGCAAAGAGTTGCTATTAGTGATTTTAAACAATCTTTTTAACTAAACAAATTGCCTTTGACTTAATACCAAAACCATATTGTTTTAAAAAAATAAAATATTAAACTGATAAACGTTTTATCTTATTGACACAATTATCTATTTTGCAACACTTCAAGAATAAATTTTTCAACGATCATAAGGCTTACATGCCAGTCATATCTAGCAAACAATTTGGACAGCATGCACTTTGCAAATATCGTATATGCAGACGACAGCTTTGAAATAGAACTGCAGCATAATAATTAATATAATAAACACAAATTACTTTAAAATCAAACCCTAAAATACCTGTTAAATCTTTAAATATAAATAAATAGGCAATATTTCCACTCGAAGTATATCACATATTAATTTAAAACACACTATTACATTTTACTTTGTAATAAAACATAAACAAACACTTTCTTGGATACAAAATATACACACACTAACAAATAATAAATTGATCGGACATACGAGGCGTCAAGAGCTACCAACTATATACAACATGGATTAGCAACCAATGAGAGCGAAAAGATCCAAAATATTCTCATTTTACTATTTATATGGCTTACAGTAATTTAGATTACGCTTCCTTATCCAATCACAATTTTTAAAATATACATAAAAATGATGTATATATTTTATCATTTAATTTTATCAAGACAATTATATACGCTATACATTTAGAAAGAATGCCAGATTGGTATTTCTTGTAAAATGTACTCTTCTCAAGAAATAACAATCTTTGTGCTTAAAAACATAAATATAAAAAGCTACAAAAATTTAGATATTTGCTCATTCACTTTAGGAATATAATTACATTATTTTCAAATAAATTTTATGTATATATATATATATATATATATATATATATATATATATATATATAGTATATATATATATATATATTATATATTATATATTATATTATATATATATATATATATATAAAATCATTTATATATTATAGTAAGACGTAGTATCTTTTCAATGCTTTTAAAATATTAATAATAATAATAATAATATTTAAATAAGCTTGTCAATAACGACCATTTTTAGTGTGAGTTTTCAAAAATAAAGTTTCAAAAGATGAGTTTTCATTTTGGTTGTTATTTGTACCTAAAAAAATATAAATAATATCTCTACAAACATATTTACAATGTTTCGACTGGGCCTTTGCAGCATTAAATAAAAATATATAAGGAAATAATATTTGCATATGGCAAAAACTTGGCCTTTACCTTAAAATGCATAAATGAAAGTAATGTTATATATTTCATGTACGCACTGCATTACATCTTTGGCCCCCATTATGAAGCATTGGTACATTTTGCTTTATGTACATGATTAAAACATTGTTTTCATTTACACAGTGCTCCTTCTTCAGTAGAGACTTCTGATGATGAACCCAATGTATCTTCGGCATATGACTTACTTAAAGAACAGTCTTAAAAGTATTCGGGTGTTCATGCCGGGTCAATGAATATTTGAACCAATTTTGGACAAAATAGTCGGCCTCATTTTCTTTTTCGTTACCATTTTTACAATGACGACCACAATTATCGGCATCTCACTCCTGTTCACAATCATCAGTGTTCTCTTTACACCCTTTCCTCCATGACCTACTCTTCTTCTTCTCTTCGTCATCTACTTTACTTTTCACTTTCTGCCCATAATATCAACTTTTCTTTGATTTTTGTG
>JABUQX010013605.1:0-25000 GCA_015478945.1 Trachelipus rathkii
TATAATATATATATATATATAGTTATTATATTATAATATATATATATATATATAGTATAGTATGATATGATAGTATGATAGTACTATATAGTTCATATTTAATCTCTCTTTCTTTGACCCACCACTTCACACTGTTTTCGCCGTGTATACGCAAACGCAAACTATTAATATAAACACCGGAACATAACAGCCAACGTATTATAAAATAACAAACTATGTAGTCGATAAATGAGAACCACCTTCTCCGCTATAACTTACCTCCCCTCTACTACCCTTAAGATAGCCCAATCCGTTTCCATCATAACCACCAGTAGGATTCACATAACACCAAGCCTACCCTTGCCATATAGGTTATCTACCACTTATTATTAATAGATACTAATATACCTACAAACTTATTAATATAAATATTATTATATATATACAACTAATAACTATAATATTATACATATATACATACTGTATATAAGATATAAACTATATATATATATATATATTATATATATATATATAAGTATATAATATATATATATTAATATAATATATATAGATATATATATATATTCATGGGTATATATACCCTACCTGTGTTCAATTATTTTGCCAATTAAAGTGCTTTTTCATTCTTCCCCCTTTTCCATTCTCACCCCCCCAAAATTTTTTTTTTGATGTAAGAATGCTGAGAATTATTTTTTTCCATAGGTGGTAAAATGGAAAGTGGTATTTTTTCCTTAGAACAAAATTATAAATTATATATTATTATATATATTATATATATATAATATATATATATACTAATATATATATTATTATAGTATATATATATATATATAATATATATATATATATAATATATATATAATAATATATAATATATTATAAATGTATATATACCCCCTGTGTACAATTATTTTGGCAATAAAGTGCTTTTCCATTCTTCCCCCTTGTGTTTTCATTCTCACCCCAGAATGGAGAAAAAATGGAAAGTCAGTTTTTCGTCAATAACTTTTTTTAAAGAATAGTAAAGATAAAATTTTTACAGTCAATAAGAAGCATCATTAGCCTGTATATTTTCATGTTAATTAACATCATCAAGTAACATTAACGGTTTTAGTGATATGACCTTAAAAGTCAAATCCTTCCATTCTTACCCCTTCTTGCTATATACTGTGATTTTCATAAATATTGGGGGTAACACCCCTCTGCACTACTATTACCCCCAATTTTTATAAAATTCACAGGATATACTCTTAAAAAAAATAATAATGAAGAATGGGAAAAAAGTTACAGCTTCTCAAAGTTATTAAAACTCCCACAGACTTTTCATTTTTGATGCATCCAGGTTAAGTCTTATTTCAGGCCCCTATTCATTAATATGTTTTTAGGCATACACAGAAAATCTATATATACTTAACAAATCTTATCATAACCTGAACTAGGATGGTCCTAAAACGAGCATGAAGCCCACTAATTTTTTTTTATAAAAAAGCATATGGGAAAATTTTAAACTTTGAAAGGCTGTAACATTTTTTCCTAAAGACTTAAATCATTTTCATTTTATTTATGCTTCATTATTACTTTTTTATTTAGAGTATATATATCTTGTGATTTTAATTTTTAATTTAATCTAACATCAGAAAATTAGAAACAATGCAAAATAAATCTCTTGGGATAATAGCAGGCTGCCTTCCTTCCACACCCATCCATCATCTACTAATTGAAACAAAAATTTACCCTATAAAAGTCCATCTTGACATGATAGGCTAGCAATTTTAAAATAAATCACCCCCCCTAGATACCCTACTCCCATTATTAACCACATTCACACACAAGCAACTCTTAAGAGAAGTTTCCAAATATTCAAATAACACCATACTTTAAACACATTCACTGGAAATATCTCTTGCAGAACAAACTTTGGACTGCCAAACTCGTAACTCGTGTAATGCTGTTCTGTCTCCTCTCTGGGTACTATCCTTCTGTTCAAAAATACAAATTTAGAATCAACAAATCACACTGCTCCACTGCCAAAGAGGTTTTTCCCAGGCTAATGCGACACATGACATCTGCTGGATTGCCAAATCCTGATGGACATCAGACACAACTTCGCTTTTTCACTAATGGACCTCTTGACCCACCCTGGTATTGTGGCTCAATATCTCTAGGTAGCCTGTTTCTCATAGAAGGGAAGATGTGGGGCAACAAAGTAAGTAAAAACTCTCAGATTCTATGTCATTTTTCTTTTTAAATGTTTGTTGCTAGTATTGTGAGGACAAAATAATGGTGTATAGTTGGTTTTCTACTTATATTAATTTGTTCTCCACATTTGAAGTTATTACCTTAACCTCTGATATTTGCATTTTATAATTGTACTTGAAAAAATGTTTGCTAATATGATTGCAAATAAGACAGATTTGGTTAGAGAACCAAATTATTATTTTCTAAGTAAGGTAGCCAGCCATTTTAAACAATATTACCTGTAATGATTTTAAATTATATTTCAGGTAAAGTTTTGTTAGTCTACACAGTTAAAAAATTTAAATTCGTTTATGGTTGTTAAGAATGATAAAACCATTGGTACATTAATCACTTTCTTTGCATTTCTATTACTCGTGATATTTTTTAAATAATCATATATAAAATATACATATATTAAATATATATAATATAGATATAATATATATAATTATACATCTTAAATTATATTACTAATATAATATATATATAATATATATATATTATATATATACATATATATATATATTAATAATATATTATATATATAAATATAATATATAATATAGTATATATATATAACTATTAATATATATTATATATATATATATTTATAATATTGCCCCTACTGCAAATGATAATAAAGAGTGTGATAGTAGTTACCTATTCTTAATTAATTAGTGGAGCTACATATTATGTTTTGTGTGATGCATATATCTTATAGAAAGTTTATAAAGATTATTTGATTAAGAGGTTATGTAATATATATATATATATTAATATATCAGTAGATGGATTTGGCAGGATTTAAAAGGAGAATTGTTGAGAGGTGGGATGAGATATATAGAAATTAATTGAAGCAGATGAGGAAAAAGATCTATATAGATGTGACAACCCGTTCCCATACTAGTGCTCATCATAGTTTTAAAAATTTTATATAATGAAAATAAGTAAAACGATGATGCAGAATGTAGTAAGTAGGAATATAATACTGGATACCTGGTTAAGCAATTAATCCTTTGATAGGAAGATACAAAAAAGATCTAAAGTCTATTGATCGCTAATAAGTGATTCATAATAAGAGACTTATGTATTTCTGCTGTTAACGGTAATATTGTATAAACTAAAATGGGTGGTAAAATAAGAATGTAATGCAGTCTACCGGTATCCAATCTAGTTCAATAATGGGACATCTTCGCTTCAGGCTTTAGCGTTGAGAAGAAATGATAAATGAGAAAATGAAGTGTCGTTTTAGTGAAGAAAGGTGTAAATACGAGAATAAACGAAAGTGTATTAGATGGTTTGGTGATATGGGAAGGATGGATGATACAGTCGGTGGGTTAAGCGATGTATAGTGTGTAGTGTCTGGTAATCTATTGACCTGGGAGATCAAAAAAAAGGATTTTGCCGAGTTGCCAGACGAAAGAAAGCGGTGTATAAGAAGTTTTGTGATGTGTTAAATATCTTGTCAGCATGGCTTGAAGGATAATTGTACATTGACAAAAACCACATGAAATTCTTCACATTTTTGAATCCCTAGATGGACTTTTTTGACTGCAGCAACTCTCACTTTGTA
Source organism: Trachelipus rathkii (assembly GCA_015478945.1). Lineage (NCBI taxonomy): Eukaryota > Metazoa > Arthropoda > Malacostraca > Isopoda > Trachelipodidae > Trachelipus > Trachelipus rathkii. The sequence goes on from JABUQX010013605.1 coordinate 3,812, forward strand.
ATTGATGGGATTATAGGGCAGGGGTGGGCTTCCTTTTCAAACTGTATGTCATGTTATACTACTGGTGTACGTGGCACCCCAAACTCCAATCTGGCATAAAAATATACATATATACTATAATTCATAAAATATAACTATATATATATAATATAAATATAATATATATATATATCAAACTATAACTATATACTATATATATTATATAATTATATATATAATATTATATATAATATATTATATTATATTATATATATATGAGCACCGAGAGTAATGGCCGGATCCTGACTATGAAAGTTTTTTTTCTTAATCATCTGCGCCTCTCATTTTATTCATTATACTACCTAATATACACCAACAATATAGTAGATTATTATAATATACTTATAGATATATAAATATACTATACTAATATATATATAATATAAATATAATATATAATAATATATATAATTATATATAATAATATATATATATAATATAATATATAATATAATATATATATAATATATATATACCGATTATTATATTAATCAGGCATTTTTGTGAGTTTGTAGTATCATGCACCTTCCTCGTCCCGATCCTAAGTGGAAACTACCTAGAGAATACACTCCTAAGAGGGCTAAAGCTGTGAACTACTTGTGCGCTATTGGGCGAATACATTACTATCATCGAGAAAACCCACAAGAAAAAGGTTTCAATAATATTATAGCCACGAAACCATTAAACTGGATTCATCTTTCATAAAAATAAAACCATATATCCGAAGATAAGAAAATCTGACAATCTCAAACGAAAATGCCGAAAAAGTAAAAGATCTGATATCACACCAATACAGAGATGATATCCATGGTCCATCCATATCATCAATTCTACCTCTATTAAAAAGATTATCACAAAAAGAATTACAATAAACATAAAACAAAGATTTGGGAAATATTAATAGAAAAAGCACAAAACTCATTCAAAATTGGGAATTGATTCTTGAAAGAAACGTTGTACTAGTTAAAACAGTTTTATTTAAGAGATAATAAATCACCAATGCCACAATATAATACTCAAGGATGTACATTTGCAGAAAGTATCCAAAACAATATTAAAAAGGTAAAAACAAATAACACTTCAGCCTCCAAGAATTACAATCAATCTCATTAACATCAGATATTTGGACTGCTCATATAACAATGAAAACTCTTATAAGTATTCAGGGCTTGGAATTGATAAATGATTTTCAAAGGCAAGATGGAAATTACAAATCAGTATTTTATGTTTCTCATCACCGAGAAAACATAGTCTAAAAAGTGAGAAATACTTAAGAGCTGGGAATTTAAAATAAATATAAAATATTTCATGTTGAATCATACGTATTCGTATAAATAATTTTGAAATGAACTTGAATGTTACAGTTTTAAATGAATTGTTTTATTCATTCCCTTACAGCTATTTTAATACATGATGCTATATTTTGTCGAAAAAACCAATTAAAGATTTAATTACTTTATGTAAAAAAATTGTCATTTCATCAATCACCAATCGGTAGATTTTCAGAGCGAAAATTCAAAAAATCAATTTTCCCCATATACACCAATCTTATCAAATGTGGAAACAAGATAGAATTCACCATATTATATGCTGCAAAGGATCATATAGCCAAAAAAATGCAATTATTATATATTCGTCAAATTTGAAAACATCTAGATATCTTAAATGCGAATCACTGGAAGCTAATGAATATAATTAGATTCCACAACCATTTGAAGAATTAACTAAAAGAGCAAGTGGATGATGTAGATTTATCTTGTAATACCTGCAGTTAATGCCTTGCAAAAATATTTAGCAAAAACTTGAAGGATAGCGGATGTAAAAACTATGAAAGGAACTTTTAAATTCTGTTACTAACGTTTTATGTACCCATTTAAAGAAAAGAAAATTTTATTAAACCAGCAGTTCCAAATACACAATACAAATTAACTCCCTTTGACATTATTGATCAGAATAAAACAAAATTTATGCTCAAAGAAGAAGTAAAACTTTTATAAAAGCTAAAGAAATATTACATTAAGTTCAGATTCTGATGAACAAATGATGATCAAAATGATCAGTCTCATCCAGATTCACATGAAGAATCTGAAAATCAAACGGCAGATATTGAGAAGGAAACACATTCAATTTTCTGGAAGTGCTTTTATGACATGCTACAAGAAAAATCGTGAGAAGAATGAAGAATATTCAATACAATCAAACCAAGTGAACTAATCAAAGGAGAAAAAAATTAAAATGCAAACGTGAAGCAGCAGTGAGAGAAATACAGCATTAATTAGAAAATACTATGCAATACCTAACTGCTTCATTATTTCGCACATGCTTTGGAACGAAAATCGGATGTTGATTGTTAAATTAAAGAAAAGAAAAAGCTATTCTATCCTGATGCATCTTACCGAATTACACGAAATATTCTCGCTTCCACCTTCAATGTTATTTACAAAGCAATGTTTAACAAGCAGAAGAAATTTCACAAGAAAACGGATTCGTCTTCTCCAACACCTATCTATCAGCTCCTGTTGCTTCTATCATAATTTAGAGCATTTGATCTTTAAATTATTACGAAAATGTTACCTAAAAGCCAAGCATAAGCTATAATCTCCTTTCACTGACTTTGTGCTAACAATATTAATAATTTTCTTACAAAAAATTCTAATTTGTAAGTTATAATAAACGCATAACAGCGCAATGCACTATATATATTATATATATATATAATATAATATATATATATATATAATAATATATATATATATATATATAATTAATATATACTATTATATTATATAAATATAATATAATATAATATATAATATAATATTATATAATATATTATATACATATATATATATATATAGCTTTTTGTACGGCTGTGTCTCCAATGCTGGTGGCTACTCCTTTCTAAAATTTAAACATCTGTTAAATACATATAAATACACGCAATATTAACGTCATATAACCTGTGAGAAAAAATTAAAAAAAATTGACAATGTATTTATTACGATTCAGACCAATAGTCTTAAAAATGAATATAGGCCGTCTTAGGCTATTTATTTCAGTTTAAATTTGATGAACGTAAACTTAAAGTTTGTAAAAACACCTTGACAATAATAATTTATATTGATATTTTTAATATTTTATTTTACCGGTGGGCCTTCCCCCCCCCCCCCCTATATCATCCCCGTCCCCCGCAGACGGGCGGGCCCGGCCAATATAGCATTAGAGTTTTTTTATTAAAAATACCCATTAAATTTAATTTAATCGAAAAATCAAATAGTAAAAATAATTTAAAGTAGAGGTAGAATTTAATCCTACTAATAATAAAACAAATAAAATATTAATTAATAATAATAATAATAATAAGTAATAATAATAATAATAATAATATAAAAATCTAATTTCTAAAAATAAAATGCAAAAACGAATCAAAAATAGATGTACATCAAGAAGCAACTTCGTTCATTGTGTTTCTTATCGAAAATTTTCCCCGTATAAACGGAGTCTGTATTTTAGGCAATCCATATACATATATATATATAATATATATATTATAATATAATAATATAGAATACAGATAATATATATATAATATATATAATACTTATATATAATATATATATTATATATATAATATATACATATATATATAATAATATATATATAATATATATATAAAATATAATTATCTAATATATATAATATATATTATAATATAAATATATACATATATATAGATAAATATATAATATATATAATATAATAAGTAATATATAATTAATATATATATATAAATATATATTAATATAATAAATTATAATATATATATTATTATAAATTATATATATATATATAATATAAATAACAAGATTAGGATCTAATATTTAAATCCTTTAAATAAAGATTAATTATATAAATCATTAATTTATTCTTATCAAATTATGCAGAGTTAAATTTACCAATTTATACCATTCTATTCATTTAAAGCAGATTATTCAAAATATTTGTTAGGTTCATTTGATATCAAACCCATTATAGGTTTATCAAAATAATTAGTCAATATAGTAAATGATGCCTATTCATACATAATCATATAAATCTAAATAAGTTAAAACTTAATATTATCACCTACAACAAAAAAAATACAAAATAATTTTTTTACTTTGTAGAATCATTCATTAGAAATGTTATATTCAATTATTAATCTTAATTTTAATATTAAAAGTTGTATCAAGAACAATGGTAAAAATGGAGTCTCGCGAAAACCCAGGAACCCTGAATCTATTAAAAACCGACCTCCACGGACCACCAATCCGTGCATCCCCTAAAGATATATATATCAATATAAATATATATAATACAATAACTAATATCATATATATATATATATATATATATATAATATAATATATAATATAAACTATATATATATATAATATTATATAATTCAATATTATATTATAACATATATATACTATAATATATATTATTATATTATAATATAACTGAATGAGGTAATTGTTATATATATGGTAAAATTTTCAAATGCCTTTGGTAGAAAATTAATAATGTTTATAATATAATATACTCAAACATATAGTAATATAATCTTGAATATAACCTTCTCTGGCATCATATTATATAAAGATAGACAAAATTGAAAATGAGATTAACCAACTAAAAATGTCTACTGATATAATAAAAAAAAGTCAAGGTCGCCTGAAAATATAGAGAAAATTTAGGTATATGGTTTTTTTCTATTACGATAATATTGAACTACCACCATCTCTTCAAAATAAAATTTTAAAAAACTGTCAAAATTTCATATTTTTAAGAATATATTTTAAACTTTAAATCATTTTAAAAAAGTTAAGAGTTCTCTGTAATCAAGATCAACATACATGATTATAAGCAATGGATAAAGTAACTGAAAAACTTAAGAAAAAATAACATATACTTCAGAACTAAAACAAAGTTAACACTTAATATCAAAGTTAAGGTAAAATGAAAATGAATTCAATTTTATACTCTTATGTCCTATTTTAATATCCTCCATGTGATATTTGTGTTGATTTATATAAATGTATATAGAGATCGCTTAACCAGGGAATAAGTAGTATTTATTGAAATTGATATTTTACTAAAAAGTTAGAGAACATTTAAGTCGTTTGGGAATAAAATATGAAGGTTTATCAATGTCTTTAGAGATCGCTTAACCAGGGAATAAGTAGTATTTAAAGATTTTCCTTCTGGATAACAACCTTAAACTTATACAGAATCAGCCGATGACAAATAACTGGCAAATGACAGATTTAAGAATAGATTTCACCCTGGAGATTCTCCAGGCATGCGGCGGGAGAATCTACCTTAAACCCGCAATCAGATAGAACTATTTGCACTCTCTTCCCTGTGGACACAAATCGTATCTGATTGTTTATGTTATGTTATTTTTTTGTAGTGCACATTCAGTTCCAGGTCTAGTGTGCACGTATGTGTATGTTAACTGTACCACTCGCTTCTTTCTTGGATTTTAACGACTGAAAATGCCTAAAAGAAAACTCCCATCAAAGACATTCTAAATCACTAAATCACTGTAAATATCCATTCTCTACTCCTCTTTATTTTTTAACTTCTTTTCTTCCTTAATGGTAAATATTGTGTTACTAGTTGCTTAATGTGTCCACATGTCATCAATTCTAGAAGATATTTTATGTGCCAATTATTTGTAAATTCTCCTAAATAAAACGGGGTTAAAAGATATTTTCACTATCAGACAAAGTGTTTCACATTATATGCAAGTATTGGATTTAACATCAAGAAATGATATTGGCTCATCTACACATTAACCGTTCTAGTCATACCCATTGGCATATCTCTTGGATCCTTCTTTCCAGATACCAATTTTGCCTTTTAAGTTATTGTTAGTCTTCCATCTTTTAGTCTATTGTGACTAGATAGAATGCATTGGTCAGCTTTTCTTCCAGACTATCCATAGCATTTCAGCTTCAGAGAAGATTTCGCACATATTATCCAACCCACTATTAAAACTAGCCAGTGTTTGACTTGCTGCTCGTGGTGAGATTTTTCATAAGTAGACATGTAGGCCTACCCTTTCACTAGTCTGGTACTCTTTATTTTTACTAAGGATCATTCCTGGAATCTTCTGACTCCATATATGCCATATGTGCGTTTAGGTTTTCACAATAGAGACTTTATGGTGTGTTTCTGTACTCTTATGGCAAAAGACATTATTATTATTATTATGGGCTGTTTTAATCTGGAAAATTCTTATAATTTCACAAGATACACTGTTCTTTGGAAATTGTTAGCCTCTCTGGTCAGTTGTTTATGTAAAATCTGATTTTAACGAACTTCTACATCTTTGCGTTAACTATTTTAGCAGCTTGTATATTTTAAAGGTGTACTTCAAAACAGCATTGTTAAGTGCAGACCATCTCCAACTTATAGAGCAAGCTAGAAGGTTCTTTTTTTTTTCTCATAGCATACTCCATTTTTTTTTAAAGTATTAAAGCATTACGAGTCTTGTATGTGAAGTTTAAGGATACCGGAAGTGTAGAGAATAAGTAAGAAAGGTGCAGGGTGCCTCCGCAGATCTGAATAAATTTAGCGTTTGCTATATTCCTTTATTTAGTTTATAAGAAATGCACGTATGAAAAATAATAAATGGAATGTATGCATGTGCTTGAGGGAGTTGACCACTCGCATACCATCACTACTGCAACTCCCTCTTAGCAAAAGGGGTGCTTTGCTTCAGCACGAATTTTGTGAGATCATTGAAAATAAAAGATTTGCTCGTTTGCCTCCTCCTTCTCCAGCTACTTCTTTTTTGGGGGTAAACTCCCTTATACTCCTCTTTTCCCATCATGTGTTTTCCTGCAGGTCACCCCCCCCCCCCCCCCCCCCCCCCCCCCTTACAATCATATTCCTCTCTTTAAAACCTGCACTCATCTGAGAGATTTGTGTTAGGTTTGGGAGAGCCTTTTACTTAGTTGTGTTGTTCATTTTATTATTCCTTTCCGGAATCGCCTTCTCATATTATCTGACTCTCCCCACTTTCGAACTACGAAGTACACAAATATGGCAAATTTACGCAGAGGAAGCTAAAATTTGAATATATACCTAAATACTTTTAATCGCCGTTAATTTCTTCCCTAGTCCGCGTTACGCGACTTCCCCGTGTTCAGTTTACTACCACGTATAAGCCCGCTCTTTTGCTGTGCGGTGTGTGGGCCTGGCCGATACCCAACCCCAAAAAAAAAAAAAAAAAAAAAAAAAAAAAAATCTGCCCCCTTCTTGAAAAGGGCTGAGCCAGTAAGTGATGGTAAACTGTAAAAAAAGGAAAAAAATGAAAAGAAAGCAATATGTACCTTTAAGAATTCAGTTTAAAAATTTATTTTTAGTATATCAGAATTTTTTTTAAATTATATCCAAATAATTGAGCATTAGCTTTCGCACAAATCTCCCTATTTCTCACTCAGAAAAGCCAGTCCTCAAAAATCATTTCAATATCACTAAACATTTCATACTCCTCCAAAATTTTACTATTCTCTAAAATCATTTTTTTTCAGTTTTTAAATGAATTATATTTTTATTATTAATATTATAATTATTATTATTATTATTATTATTATTATTATCTCCAGATTGGGAGTGATGCATAACATACACTGGAACAGAAAAATAGTAGAACATGACGCAAGAAAGCCCTCCCCCCCCCTCTTTACCGTCCCCTTTATACCCTTAAGTGAGAACTCGTCGCAGTCAAAAAATACACCTTCGGAGTATGACTGTCTCCCCAAAAATCGTCATCACACTGTTCATACCTGACAGAAGAAAATCAAATATCCATCCAAGAGTTTTCCTCTCAAACCACAAACTCCTTCTCAATAACAACCCACCAGCCTAGGCTTAACTTATGATACACACCATTACTTTCACCCCCCTCCCCCCATAAACATTACCTCTAGATCCATACATAAACTAAATGCAATGAAAACACTTAACTGGAACAATTTTCGTCCAACACAGAGTCCCTCACTATTGTATCCAAGCAAAACCTTCGTCCAATGTTGACCTATGCATTACTCGCATCGGCGGCCTGTAATAGCTCATACCAACATCCCAAAACTCGAGAGCGTTCAAAATAAAGTTCTCAGAATAATAACAGGCTACCTTTCATCCACACCCTTCCATCACTTACAAACAGAAACAAAAATTCTCCTTATAAGAGCCCACCTTGATATGATGGGTTGCCAATTTTACAGCAGATCACTTTCAACAGACCACCCCTTACACCAAACATTACAACCCTCTCCACCAAGAATGAAAAAAAAATCACACCAGCTACATACTATTCTAGCATATACAACACGCTTCCTTGGCGGTGAACAGGATCAGTACCTTCGCCCGTGGGGGTAACTATACCATGTTTTCAATCTCCGACCTCTTCAGTCCGATTGCTCCTTGACCGTCAACCCCTAACTTGGTCTTGTAACCATTCAGACATGCCCTCTGCTTGTTACCTGCGCAGAACCACAACATTAAGTTCTGTTGGGTTCCCTCCCATGTGGGTGTTCCTGGTAACGAACGGGCCGATGGGAAGCCAACGACTGCCTGCACGCGAGTTATATAGCCCCAATATCCTCCTCTGTGTGCGCCTGCCATTTCCCTCGACGTACATGATTTCTACCATTCTCTTTGGCGTCGGGTCTTCCTCTCTGGCTGGCAATCATGTTGGCGACAGATGCTCGTGCGCCAAGCTCGGAATGTCAAACCCGCCTTGGCCGTCTGTCTTCATCAAGTAGGATGAGTTGCCTCCTGGAGTGTCTTGGTCATACAAATCTCACCCATGGTTTAGTTATGAGCTGGATCATTGATCCACTCGTTTTGTCTCCCCGTTTCCTCCACAGTCTTTCACTCTTTTGGATGCGTTCCTATCTCCTCTAGAAGCAATATATTCCGACATGCAACTATAACCTATGCAGCATCGCCTTCAGCACATCTTATCCGAGTCATCTCTTTTCGTAGCGATCGCATTTTTGCCTTCCTATTGGAACTGAACATCTTGGATAAGATCTAACCATCTCCCGCCTTTTCCTCTTCTTTCTTTAGTGATTTTCCTTCGTTAGTTCGCTAAACACGATTAACCGCATTTCTATGTGTGCTGTGGAATCCCTGACATCGCCCAAACTCAATAATCCACAGATGTCATGGTCGCAAGTTCTAAGAAAAACCTCTTTTGGCAGGAGCAGGTGACCGTCTTTGTTAAGTATTTCTTAAAATTTTGTTTAAATTTTAATTCCTGTGTCCCCCGTGTTACCCTCTTCATAGGGATAAAAGCACGTTAAAAAGTAGTTTTTATATAATAATTATATATAATATATATATAATAATATATTTATATATATATATAATATATATATATATATATATAATATATATATATATATATATATATATATATATATATAATATAATATAATATATATATATAACTAATGTGTAATTATATATAAATAAATAATAATATAATATAAATATATAATTATATATAATTTATATATATATATATAATTATAAATATTATAATATATCCCAGTGATGGGAGATAAACATTTCCCAACATACATTGCTGTCGTAAAGCGACTAAAAGTCACTGTACCTGGTTTTGGGCTACTGCTATACACTCATTTGTGTCCTAGAAAATACTCATGCATGCTCGGACTTTCTGAGCATGATTTGAGCTCCCTACCCCCAATTATAAAAAAGACAAGCACATACCTAGTATATTATATATATATTACATATATATATATATACTATATATAATAATACTATAAATATATAATATAAATATATATATATATAGTATATATAAATATAATAAATATATATTCATATAGTATATATATATATATATATATATAATATATTACTATAATAAAATATATATAATTAGATATATATAATCACCCAATAGTGCAGCGTTTGGTCATCAATGTAGCGGGGTGGCATGTGAAAAATAACTACATTATCGTACACTCTACCTTCTAAGACTACATAAAACGGATATGTGAGCTGCGGCCTAGCGTGCGTCACACCTCTCAACCTCAGTACATCCCTCTTCTCACTAATTCTACTACCATAGGAATACGCTTCTCGTGTTCTGTCTCGTACCTGGTCGTGAACGCAGTAAACGGTTAAACAGTCTTGTTTCTATGGTCGAAACTGTATAAACGTCTAGGAACATGAAACGTTGGAGTATAAATGGCGAGGAGAAAGGATAATAAAGGCGATGGATGTATTTAGAAAGAATAAATTTGATTGGCTTGCTGTGACTGAAACAAAGATGATGGAAAGTTGTGAGGACAAGTAGTGTGATGTGAAATGTGTGTGTCTGAAATTGTATCCTACGATAAGAGAGTCCGATATCTAAGGGTATTTGTGCAATTAGTTATGGTGTATCATTGTTTTGGAATACTAAAATACCCAAACGGTTAAATTTAAGTTTCAGAAGGTTAAGGTATGTGTAGTTGTAGCATGTGGTCCTCCTGAGAGAGATGATGAGGAGAGTGATATTTTCTGTAACGATCTGAATGATGTTTTGGACGGAGTGAGTGGGAGGGCTCAGAATAATTGTGTTGGGTAACTTGAATGGTTGGATATATGATCAAAAGATGGATGAATGCCTATGGGGTTTGGGGGAATAAATGAGATTGATAAAGTGCTTGATTTCTTCAAGAGATACTTGTGTGTAAGTATACTAAGTAATATTTTCTTCTAACACAAGATTATCCATAAATAGAGTTAGTGTAGGTATGGATGGTGTCGAAGTGAAGAGTATGGTTGGTTAAGATGTTGAAAAGTATGTGATGGATGTTAATCAGTGAGAGTTAGATCATTTTGTTTGCGTAAAATTAAGTTAGTGAGAAAATGGATGGAAAAGTGTAAAATTAAAGTGGTAAAAAATAAGTTGCAAATAAAAAATGGAAAGGAAGGGTAGTAAAGAATAGGAGTAAGAAGCGAAATCAACAGGGTTATAAGGAAAATATGTGAGAGCATTTGCAATTGAACTTGAAGATAAAATAGAGAAAATCTGAACCGAAATGAAGGAAACGTTTATCAGTAGTGCAAGAGAAGTATGTGGTTGTGCTAAAGTAGGAAGTAAGAATATCAATAGTGAATGGTGGAATGTAGAGGTTGGTGCAAGCGATAAAAAGGTAAAAAGATGCATGGTTGAATGTACTTAATAAAGTCATTGATGAATTTTTGAAAGAAAGGTGTATGGAAATATATAAGGAGGAAAAGGAAAGGTAATAGTTCCATACGAAGGTGATAAATGAATCGTTCGAAAGGAGGAGGAATGGGAACCTACAAGGGAATATAAATGTTATAGAAAAATTGTGAAAGGTTTAGAATGAGAATAAGGTTAATATTCATAGAATAATGAATAATGATGGTGCTTCCGTTACTGATAAGACGGTCGTGAGGACAGTAGAGGGAACATCTCGAAAGCCTGCATAACATTGGCATATATGCTGGTAATTTGGTTAATTGCGAAAAGATGGATGGTAATCGATTAGTTATGGGGTTGTATCGTGGTAAGTTTGTTGGGAAACGATCGAGGGGGCCATGGTTTTGTGCCTGGCGCAGGATAACCCCCTGACAATAAATATCGTGATACCACAGTGGGGGGTGGATTTATCGTGACGGTCTCGCACTTAGGGTATGGGGGGGGGGTTCTTCGACTAAAAGTCATGGTCTTCTACTTAACTATTCGTTTTCGGTCTGCAGCCATCCCACTCCAGGCTTTGGTTATCCGTGCGGTGATTCTCCACGGTAACGAGATAGATATTATCGCTACCGCAATAGCGAAAAGTCAGCAGCCCTTCACGAATCCATTCTGACGTTCGGAAAGCCAAGTACCCATATTTAATTAACTGGTATTTTTCCGAAGTGAGAATTGAAAATGGTTTCAAAGAAGTGTAATTTCGGGATTGCGTTTCAGATCGGTTACCAGTAACATGATAATATATCCAAGAATTAAAAAAACATAAAAATTATCATAAACTTGTCTAATTATCATTCGTATAAGCTCCTCCCTAATAGAAGGATGTTTCGTACCTCCAGAGTTCAAATAACCAAATGTTCTTCTTTAATTGCAATAGTGTAAAGGAGTGAAACTATTCGAACTGCCGTAAAAGGGATCCAGAGATTAGTCACTTATAGCAGAGAATTATAGCAAAAATCCTCACTTCACAGTTAGCGCGTTCGCACAGACTATCTATTCGCTGTGTCCTAGTGACGCAGTGCAATATCTACTCTGACTGGCAGCAACACGACAAGACTACGAGCGAGCTCCCCTCAACTATGCGAGCGAGTCTGAACAGTCCCCATGGAACAGACACACCTCTACGTCAGAGTGTCCTGGGGCCGGACTAATTTCTGAAGACCGCCTCCGAGAACACCCAACCTAGAAATGAACAGCTTGTGTTACTGAAAGAAAGCATTGAATAATTCTTTCAAAGGATTACGACAAAAAAGGAAATACCCAATAGAATTAGGACAAAGTTATGTGTTTAAATATATAAGTTTGTGGATAAGATATACAAACAATTATATGAAAAAAACTATTTTTTATCAAGCATATGATAATCATTAAAAACGAAAAACTATTGCTGGAATTTCAATCTTCTATGTGTCTACAGAATATTTTATTGAAGTAGATGAGCAGCTTCGACCTTACATACAAAATGGATGCAAGTTACTGGAAAAGCATATCTGTAGAAGACTGACTGTCTATATTAAGGCTAGTTTTATTACAAATATATATTGACAAAGTATATTATACATAGACGTACATATATTTATTATGGATTCCATGATTGGATTTCTAAATCACTTATCCATCCATCTAATCTCGAGTATAGTTCATGGGCAAAGGATGAGATATCAAGATAGCGATTATTAACAACTCCAGGGTCGAAAGAGAAAATAAATAAATAAATAATACATATGAATTATTTTTTTTGTTGCTAGTAACTTCTGCAACAACTTGACTATATATGACTTCTAGTTATGCTGCAAATTGTAATTATATAAATAAGGATACCTCTATATTGCCTTGACTAGTTTCATTCAAAGATCTATGCGCGAAATGATTTTTTTTTACACCATCACTCTTGAGCAGAGCCTTATTCAAGGAGGGAGTGTTGCATTGAAAGTAACGTTATACACTTGTATTGCAGTCAATCACAAATTAGTTGCCATTGCGCTGGTGAGAGTTGTTTCTCTTGGATTAATGAACGAATTTAGCACGCAATACAAATTCAATTGTGATATAAGTTTTAGTGGACGTACATCTAAGTATTTACTTAAATTGTGAAGTGATGTTACCTCATATTGGAATTTTTGTCCTAGTATTTTTTTTTTGGGGGGGTGGGGGGGGTTCTCGTACCTTACATTTACTAATCTGTATTAACTTAAATTCATTTATTCTGTTAAATATGCAAAACTTTAGTAGTTTGTGAGTAGTAAAAAATTTATTTTATTCCATACAACTGATCGAGATTAAATACTTTAGGAAAAAAATAATTTAAGAAGCACATCTAAACTAATACTATTATTTTTATTCTTTATATTATTAATACTACTATGAGTGAATAGATTTCTACAATATGTGGTTATTAGTAAATATGTGTGTGTTTGGTAATAACTTATTAGTTAACGAAAAGAATAACAATTACAAGCATTTTGGTAATCAAGAAACATTTTTATTATTGCTATTATTTATGTCTTTAAAATAAGTAACTTTATTTCCTTTATTTTAGGATGATGATTTCGGACGTTCTGGTGGAATTTTGGAACAGACTATGAGAAGATTAGGATTCGTCTCCAAAGGTTCTCATAATTATTACATAATTATTTTATTTCTTTTTTGTTTCTTCGTCTTCCTATTGCTGTGGCTAGTGTTGAAATTTAGGTGATTTGGAAGAGTTCCTTTTTAAAGTTTTTTTAATTTATATGTTGTGGAGTTGTTAAATTCTTAATTATTTTTTATATTTATTTTAATAAAGATATTCTCGTATCATTCGTTTCCTATACTTTTAAGTTTTTACAGGCATAGAACTGCTTAGAGTATTTTATTTACATTGCTAAAAAGATGGTTATTTATAATAATATTTGAAAATAAATCGTGGCATTAATTTTTTTTTATATAATTATTGATCTAGAAGGAAAAACGTCTCTTACACATTGACAAATTCGAAGTGACTAGGATGAAGCAATCATTCTTTGTTAATGAAGTTTGGATTTGCAATCCAGAGGATAGCTTTTGGCAATTGTTAATTTATGTGGCTTGAATGTTCGCTCATTCGAATGATGATCAATGAAATGGTTGAAGAAAAAAAAGGATCCATCTCAATGGATAAAGAAAGCCACGTTTCGATGGATGAATAATAAAATGGTTGACAAACTAGGCCAGACAAGTGGCCTATTCTCCTCACAGTAGTGCTAAGTATCGACCGATTACTCCATTAAATCTAACAAGACGTGATTGTGCTAGCACGAGTGTAGATGAGTGGCCAACGGAAGAAAATGAAATAGGAGTGAAAAGTGAGTGGTCGTCCTCTCTCAGGTAAAACTATCTACAGGTGGCCCTCGCGTGTCTCTGCTTTAGTTACAATAATCTTGCATATGGCCATTACGCGACTTGGCTTCTCTACAAAACGTGCATTTGTAGTCATTGATAAAAAAAATGCTGTTCACCATATTTAAATGAACTAGTCTTCCGTTGTTGAATCACCCCACTCTAACAGTATATCTCAATTTTTCCTTCCTTCAGGAACCGAAATAAACTAAGAAATACACCAATATCTTAAGGTCATGACTACCATAAAAAAAATTTCCAACAAGCACGGCCACTAATCTTGTGAGCCGTGACGAGTTTTGTATAAGCAACTTAAAAAAAAACACCAAATACCATTTATTTACTTCCTTCCCCCCCAAAAAAAAACAAACAAACTCATTCGCACTTTGTTACAAAGGAATTCTTACATATGAGGTAAAATACCACCTAGAGGAGAGATTGGAGGACTTGCGGGATAAGTTCAAGTATGTATATAGCTGCCAATCACTTAGAGAAGCCCCAAGTATTCCTAACTCTTAACATGTTAATTGCCTCCCATGAATGTAAAGACTAGGTAATTGTCTGAATTTTTAATAATACGATCCGAGAAATCAAAGGATATACTTTTTGCTCCATATCCCTCTTCAACACGTTTCTAGAAAATTACCGAAGGAGCTTAATAGCGCTGCTTCCACTTCCCATGTAGTCTCTTACCGCTATTTAACGTTTTTTTCTGTTTTTTTCGTTTTTTTAGTTTTTTTTCATTAAATGTATTTTTAAAATATAAAGAGGTAATATGATATTTACACTTGAGTATTTTCATTTTCAAACTAGGATACTTGAAATTAAGCAAATATTTCATTATGATTTATAAATTAGCAGAACTACCTTCTTTATATTTTATCAATTGTGTTCGTTACAATTTACAGTAGGTTGTGCCTGCAAGACTGCCGTTTGTAGGCTTCTACTTTCTAATTTTAACTAATGTATTTTTCATTTGTATCATATAATCATATTTTTATAATTTTAATTTAAATATTAATGTATATTATATATTTTATAGAATGAGTCTGAATGACAAATCTCAAAAGTGACTGCAATGAATAAAAAAATATTGGAATTAAAATTATACAAGATTGATGAAGGAGAATGAGTGAATGACTAAATTAAAATTTGGGCTTTGGAAATCAATTTTGATTCATAATCATAGTCCCACTCCCACAGACGCCAGTCATACTGAGTCTGACTACTGTGCTGGGACTACTGTCAAGCTCATTATCACTGGGTTCATCAGCGTCATAGCCACATTTATTTTGATATGAATGATAAGTCTGATAATTCAGTCGTATGAAGTATCGTGTGAGAATGACAGTGGTGAAGGGAGCAAGGGTAGTAACAGGACTCTTAAGCTTAGCTGCTTAGCATAATCATCTCTCTAGTTGGCAAATTTTCAGAATTTCCTAGTTCTAGATTATGAGCAATAAATATTAGTTTTGCAACGTCTACACAGCAAAAGTTATATTTCATGCGAGGGCTTTTGCTACTTCTTATTTCCTTAAAAAGTACAGTCACACGACTTTTTGCACGTGGGATTTCTAATTCTGATTAATAATTATGATTAAAAATGTTACTGATAAGCTGAACGAGTAAGACAACATTAATAAAGCCTAAACAAATATTTGGGAATATTAATCTGGAGAAAAGAACTGGGAGTATGGTTTAGATATAAATTTGAACCAAACTCAGGGCTTCCAATGTTGAAATTGAAGCAAAAAAAAGTCATGTTAATTGCCTCCCATGAATGTAAAGACTAGGTAATTGTCTGAATTTTTAATAATACGATCCGAGAAATCAAAGGATATACTTTTTGCTCCATATCCCTCTTCAACACGTTTCTAGAAAATTACCGAAGGAGCTTAATAGCGCTGCTTCCACTTCCCATGTAGTCTCTTACCGCTATTTATGTGACAGCTCGGATTTTCAAACACCCTTCATCTACAAGCTTGCAGCCGGTCTCCAAACACTGGTCAGCGTTTCTCTATCGAGTAAGCAACCTACTGTTATAGTTCTCTCACAACCTAAGAAAATGGAAAATAGACTCCCCGTTATGCCTATCCTCAAGAGAGGGTATGGACATACTGGATTGAATTTTAACTTTTGGCCAAAAATTGTAGCCAATTGTGGCAAGTACCATAGCTTTTGAGGTACATTTCTGAAAGCCTCTCTGAGGTCAGTGGCTCAACGCGTATTAGATTTATCAACTTAAGTACATATAGAGTTTCTATTCCCACATCTTCTAGATAGCAACGTGTCTTGTGAAAAGAATAGAATATAGTGCGAGTGTTAATGCGAATAAGGGTTAATCTATCTACAGGAAACTGTTCTAGGTCTGATCGGCGTAAAATAAATGGGACTAAATTAGTTTAATAAATCCTTTAAATATAATGGGACTACATTAGTCTTAAGCAGTTTTTCTGATTTTGCTTTGTGCTTAGCTCGATAAGAAATCTAATCCAGTTTTTAGCACGAATTTCGGCATAATCGAACGATTGTTTGCTCCCAAATAATTTGTTTGAGCTTTTACAATGTGGCATTTGGTTTTGAAATAAAAATAAAAAAAATAAGTTTTTTATTACAAATATTGATCACTATTGTGATGGGAGTTTATCGGTTTTGGAAGAAATTAAGATTTAAAGCTTTTATTGAATGGAAACATTCATCAAATCAACGATACCACGCCGCCATCTTGTTTTGTTTAACATTTTTTCATAAGCACTTTCCTAAAATCGGCAAGCACGGGAAAGAGACCATTACAGAATTTAGGAAATCCTTACGTTTTTGGTGAGCATTTTCCTAATTTGACAAAATCGAACGCAAACACAACTTCTTACGTTTCGTAAGCAAAATGAAAAATCGAAAACGCTTTAATAAATTCAAATATTGGACTAGTCATTTTTTAACACCATTAATAAAAAAATTGTTATAGGATTCCCTCCATTCCTATCTTAATTAAGTGGGATCCTATAGGAATTTTTTTACTGGGTGAGCTCTGTAATCCTTCTGAATGGTTTCACCAGCACTCGCAGAGTTATTTAGCCGGAGACCGTGGAAAATTTTCCCTCTCGTTAGTAGTCTTTAGAAGAAATACGGAAAAAGAATCTGATGAGAATGAAGTCGGTATCTAATCCAATCGATCACAATAAATACTTTAATTCCAGTTTATGACATATCACATACTCCTTGCAAATCCCGAGTTAGGTCTGCCAAAACAGTTCCAGTTCCAGTTCCTTTGGGTGATGGATTTGAAGACCGTTTCGGCGTCGAACTTTCACAGAATGGCCGACTCAGAATCTGGGCGTGTCAATTCTGTAGATAAACTTTCAAAGACCGGCTCCCGCTAAATAAAGTCTTTCCATACTTTTATTGGTTGCGAAAATCGAGTACATCCTCAGTCTCGCATCTGGACAACTTTAGCTAATTTACAGAGAACCGGAACAAATGAATATCAGATGTCACTACAATCCACATAGGTTGATGCAAAAGCTAAAAAGATTAATTTTCTCAAAACCGATCATATTCTGATGGCAGAGTGGGGTAGTTATTTTTTTCTGAATGAGTTGTGTCTGTCACTCCTAATATTTATAGCCGAAATATAGTTCATAATCATGGCCCTTTCCAGAACTTTAATTCTTAAATAACTCCTAATATACATATTTCATTCACTTTTCGAGCAAGTTGGGTACAATCAGGGATCTGTACACAAAGGGTTTCCGATTCTTACATTTTCATATTTTCTTACATATTCGGGGTAATGAGATGCCAACAGTTAAGCAAAGATTACATATATTCTACCCCAGGCACTGTTTCTGAATATCTTCTACAGACTTTGCCATCGATATCTTCCTGGGAGGGACTACGTTTCTTTCCTGCGTCAATGGTTTCAATAGTGATGACCGTTATTCATGGTTTGCTACATATAGACACACTAGACTTCACAGTCAAACCAAGACAAACTCTGGAATTTGTAATGTCACCACAATCGACAACAATTCTAGATCACCGACACATTGGCTATATCAACTAAACATACACCCAGTAAATTCATGGCTTGTGAGCCACCCCATGATAATCTTCCTGTCAACAATGTAATATTTTGACAGTTCAACACTTTTTTTTCGTTAATGCCTTTCTTTAAGATGTCATTCCATACAGTAGTTATTCTCGAAAAATTATTGGCTATTCACTTACCAACTGATGTAACTAATGCGATAAAGGTTAATAATAACACAAGTAAAGGTTAACATCTATTAAAAGACATGATTTTACATCTGATATAAAAATAGCTACCAAAGAATAGCAGTCCAAAAGTTTTATTCCAAAACGGAATCTTTTTTTTTTTTCATTTATAAATTTTAAAATTTTAATTTTTTTAAAGAAGCCAATAAGGTTATGCAATTTTACAATGTCTGAAAAGGATTTTGAGTGACGAGGAATTCTGAATGATTGCAGGGTTTAATACAATATATTTATATAAAAGCATTTATAAAAAAAATTGAAAAGTTAAAAAGTGTGAGAGAGATGAGAGCAAAAAAGAAATCTGAATGTATAATAGAGTTTTAAAATAAGTTTATTCGAAATATGGTTTTATTATCAATATTAGTTCATTATTATTTTCAGTATCCAAAGAAATAGATGCTAAAAGAAAGCTAAATATATTTACATACTGTAAGATATATACATAAGAATTTTATATCAAAAGCATAGCTGTACTGGGACTGGATCCAGGAGGGAGAACAAGTTATTTTAATTCAACAAATTTATGTTTCAAATAGTAGTGAAATGGCAATTGATCATATAAATAAAAAAAAATGTCTTTCCTAATTAGGCTTGAAATAGGAACTCTAACAACAGTACTCTAAAATAAGCGATATATTGGAGGTCTTTTTAAACATTTGTGGTTGAAGATGTTACGCATTGGTGTCGATGGGAATGAAGACTTTTTGGTAATCAAGCGTCAATAAATACAAAAAATTTAACGCTAAGAGATACTATTATTATTAAATTATAAAATACAATGTTTTAAGTAGGAACTTACATATACATTTTTCCTACGTTTCAAAATAATTTTTTAGTTCCTACTTGAACAAAAAGCGTTTTCATATTTTATTAATCATGGGGGGTGCGACTTGGCCATTACCAAATTAGTGGAACTATTATTTTCAACAAAGTTTTAATATGGACTATTTACTATAGGTAGTCTTTTAGTGGAAATTTATGTTCATGGAAACAGTTTTCTTTAAAAGAAAATCTTTAAAAACAAAGAATTTAAATTTCTATATAAATGATATTTTTTATGTTATAGAGTATATATTAAAGTCCCCTTTATTATTATTAATTATTTGTCCTCATAATGCCTTTTCCTAGTCCACATGCAGCTTTTCTTTGAGATATTTCTCTCAAAGATAATACAAATGAACTAATTCTGCAGTAAATAAGATATATAAAATACTGACTAGATTTTTCATTCAAATATAGTCCTGAGTATCACAAATTCTAGATAAAACCGTATTTATCACAAGATGGTTATCTCAAGATCTTTAATTCCTACAAATCTTATGAAAAGTTTACATTTTAACACCTATTGGTCTAACATTCTATGTGCATCTGAAGTAAAAATCTATTCGTTCAGCTGATTCTTTTTTAATAGTGACAATTATTATTATTTTGGAAAATACAATAAATAATTAACTATTTACAACTTGAGCTTTAAAATTATTAACTACAAACTTATGTTCATTAACGAAAGTTAAAAAAAATGTATTCCCATTATTATTTAAAATGTTCTAAATCTCCCATTTACCTTTTATGTATATAAAAACATTTAATCAGAATAAAAAAACTAACTTTAAGACATTCTTCCCAATAGAAAGGGAACCATTCCAAAAATATGCGATTCCATCACAGCTGAAAGACATGCCAAAGTTTTAAATCACTAAAGAAATTAACCCAAGAAAACCAAATATAGCACCATAGGACATGATCATAGAGAAGCACCTCCTTCGTGATCATAGAGAAGCACCTCCTTCGTCCTTCGAATTCCGTCGTCACTTAACATTTCAGTTCCACTTTTATAGAAAATTTCAAGCGTCATTCGAACACATTAATTTTATTTTGTGATCCCTCCATAACAGCCTCCACTGATACAATTATTTACCTTTATTAACTTTTTTTCTGCGCAAACTAAGATGCAAAAAAAAAACCATTAAAAAAAAGAAAAGGAAATCAATGCCATTATTATATTCAGCTTCTAAATAAATTTAGATGATCATGAAAATGAAATTGATACTCAAGATTCGATTCTTATTCCAAATATACACTATAAAATGCTAATAATAATAATAATAATGATAATAATAATAATAATAAATATATATATTCAAACAATACTAATATTAACAAAATAATAATAATAATAATAATAATAATAATAATATAATAATAATAAT
>JABUQX010013605.1:30000-72500 GCA_015478945.1 Trachelipus rathkii
TATAACACAAGGTAACTTAAAAATTAGAAGTTTCAACTTATATCTATAATACTAATCAAAGTCAATTATAGCATAACTAGAGCACAACCGACAAAAAATATTATTTATTAATTATTCTATAATATATTATACATTGATTAATTATAATATTATTAATTATTATTATTATTACTATCTATTAAATGTATAATAATTAATTATATTATCTCAACACACTACAGAGACCAACACACAAACTCACAAATTTAATAATATAAACGCGATGCGATCATCTTAGGACCTGCAGATCCAGCACATAGAACACTGAGGTTATGGTTAAATAAGGGCTATCGTATCCCACCCTAGAACAATAATATCGGACACAATATTTAAACATAATCACATATGTGAAAGAGTAATAAGAATAGTAAATGCCAATGCAGAGACAGTACAATGCAAAATATTAAGCTAGAAAATAATCATTAAGATTAATTTTATTGACACTAATAGAGAAAGGGTAAGAGAGATATATTACACCATTATTGAGTTATTTCCACTATACTCATTAACATATAATTAACAGATATATCATCTTAATTATTATTATTATATATATATCTATTATCTATATTGATATTATTAATTATTAATTATTCATTTATATAAAATATTAGTCGTTTTTTAGTATGCATGCTTAATATACTTTAGATTTTAAAAATCATGATGAATACGATATAATGAATAACACGTACAACAATAACTAACACACATTATCCACACAACACACACAACAACATCACACACACAATATAGTATACATGCATAACCAACTACACCCTACAAATCCACAGGATTCGCCATCCAATAACCAAATTAGCAGAGAAATTAGTCCAGATCTCCTGTTCCAGTTAGCAAGTAAATTAACTGGAGGTACAATTCAGTTGCCCTCATTGACACAGCTACCTAATGCACTGTACAATACTTCTTTGGTTGCGCCTCCAGGGTTTGTAAATAATAATAGCAATAGACATAGAATATTTATATATTATACTATGATGCTTTTTCAAAAGAGCATAAGAAAATTGCTAAATACGGGTCGCTGTGTATAAGTACATTTATTTAACATTTTTTATCATATATCATGGTTTATATAATATGTATTCTTTTCTGTTACAGGTATTGTTATTGTATAAATTATCTCGATATGTTTTGTTTTGTTTGCTTTATATGTAATAATAAGAATTATGATTAATAAGTTTAAGTTATTATATATTATTTATTATAGTCTCTAATTATTACTATTATTTTAATAAATAAGCTATAATTATATATATTATATTAAAAAATATCTATATTTATATTCATTTGCTTTAATTTATCGGTTCGGAATAAGAGATTTTGTTTTAACTAAAATATTTATTATTGCAATTTTAAGTAAAAATGACATAACGAGAACAAAATATATTTACTTTGAGAGAATGAGTTACATTACCCAAAATATAGTATATATCAGTAATATAAATAATCAATTACCACGATTGTCCAACGTCACACATGTCTCCACTTGTTCCGCAAATGATTCATATTGACTATAATATGATCAAATAAATGAATAATATATGAGATCTATTAGAGATGTCATAGATCATATATTTATTTATATTAATTGTAATGTTTTTACATACCCTAATAAATAAATAAGTAAAATCAGTAAATCAAACTGCACTCCCTATACACCTACTTATCATTACTATCCGGATCTATTTAGATTACTATTGTCCATTGATCTATATTATGATCTAATATTATTGATTCAAGAGTCATTATCAATTTTAATCTAATTATGAGTTTAATTACATACTCACTTATAAAGCAGTAAAATAAGTAATATACAAAACTTGCTTAACCGCTACCTAAAGATAATAACCTCTCTACACTATACTGCTATGAATCATATATGTATCATATTATGATCGTATGATCCTATTGATAATATTGATTAACTATATTATGATCTAGTTTGATCTAATATATACTATTGACAGTTGATCAAGCATATTATTATTAAATAATTGATCGATGTTTTACATACCCTAAATCAGTCATTCAACGATATAATTACCATAACTGCCCCCCTAACAACTACGATGCTACACTATAGACCAAATAATATATAATGAGCTGTCTGATAAGCTTATACTAGATTCATATTGATTAACTAATTGATATTATATACTTATTGAATTACTAAAATATGATCATTATGTGATTACTTATATATTGAATTACATAAAGTACCATATTTGTTCTTAGTAATTATAAAATATAAAGTCTTAATATGGTTAAAAAGTATATGGAAAAGTAAAACAATAAATATCTTTATTTTATATTAAATGCGTTAATAACATGTTGTAGATTGATATAACTACAGAATCATTTATGATAGTATATATATATAAATTTATTAGTTATATATATATATTTATCATTATAAGGTATTAGTATTATAATAATAAGTAATATTAAACAAATATTTATAAAACATATAATATGTAAATAAATACAGTATACACCACATAAATTATAACTGATAGGTTGTACAGGAAAACATATAAGGTCTTAAACAAATTAAGGTAAATATATATCATATATATTTATTAATTTAAAAAAGGTGTATTACATAATAATAGAGATGTAATTATGTACCAGGTAAACTAAATATAGCAGATAGAGCAAGTAAAGAATAACAAATCATTATTTTTATTACTTATACATATGTTTACTATCCAATGTCACATATGCTCGATATAACTACCCTAGAAGAAAGTGATATTAGATAATGAGATAATACAAGAGTCGGTATCACATTTCACAGAGCTAAATTCAAATTAATCAGAGCGAATTAATAACCTAAAGAAATACTTACTTTCGTTTCTAAAGCATTAAAAAATATTCTTCTATCTTTATACTTCTTTAATAATTTATAACGTAATTTAATTATACTCTGTCAATATCGATGATTTGAGGATGTATTCATAGATCATACACAAAACCCTACACTGAACATACTAGGGAAAGGAGGGCTACACACAGGTCTACCGAGAGAGTGCTTACCGAACACCAATGTCACACTCACCACACACGCTTAACTATAGTCGAGCGATAATCAGTGGAGATGATTAAGAATGTATCAGACCGAACAAGATCGAAGAGAGAGCGAGATCTGGAGATATCATATAGCACCTATGTGACATATCAGTCTAGAGAGCTCTTAAGCAGATCCAGACATCTGAAACGTAACTGAGATACACCTGGGAGACATACAGAGATAGCATCGGAGTATAGGTTATAGTCGCCGGAGTTAGACAAAATTAAGAGATGCGAGAGAAAGGTACAGTCGCACAACACTTGAGGACTAACGGGACGTACGTACACTAATGAGCAAGTAGCTGAGATTAATGTCAATCATTAACTATAGCAGAATGAATGACAGCGTAGCAGAGGATTAAAGCAACCCACCAATCAGAAATGGAGCAAAGGAGATACTCGAAGTAGCCCCTCATTAGGATGAATGGCCTAAGTACCGATTGGGTAAGCGAGAGAACACGCACACACTTACTGCGGAGAGTATGTGTATGCGATCAGAATAGGTACACAAGGACATTACACGCTCGACCTAAGACAAGTCCTGGCCTGAGAAGTATCTATAATGAACCGGCCCTAAGGGCCACGACATCCGGAAATAACTGAATTATTATACAGCACCGTCTGCGTAGCTATCATTGAGACATAGAGGCGACTACTAGATATACGTTTAAGACTAGCACATTAACCAAAGAATATACGAGTCAGTGGATATTAAAGGTCAACGTTAACTACACTAAGTCTGAAGATGACACTACCTTACATTGCCGGCGAACACATGTTATAATGATCATAGAGTAAACTACAAATATATCTATCTGAGTCCCATGGAGCTGCGTCTATAGAGTACACCGGCACACACATAAAGGAGCATCATCCTAGCACCTAGACGTGACTGGCATATATACTCGGAGAGAACAACCTCTATTATATGAACGCGACGAACGATGCGTACAAATAGATGATATGTATTAAGAGATGACTTCGAGAGAATCTCTGAACACCAGAGAGACAATATAGCGTCGAGGCCGTAGTTGTGGCAAAGAGGCAACTTTAACATAAGTAGCAAATTCAGCGGTTAGATCTAGTTATACCTGATGACCGAGTATGTCCACTGATGATTAAGAATAAGACTTATATCTGATGATGAAGATTAATCACCGTTTACCCTCTCATAAATTTTACATACGTGTATATTATTTTTAGCCTTTAAGCAGCGTAGGTTTCTATGTTATTCTCTACATAATCTTTTTAAAATTTAGGGTGAGGATGACTGTTTGCAGGTGAGACTCTTTCGCATCTTGAGAATAATTAGTAAAGTAAGTTTCCATGTTACCTTCGATAGAATGGAGTACTTGCCTACGCTGACGATGCTACCCATAAGAGAGAGTTTCCAAATATTAAAACACAATACTCAAGTTGAGATATAATAAATCATATACAGCGAATTTGTCTCGGTGGAATACTAGGTGATTTAGCGGTTCCTGTTGAAGTCTGAATCCACATCTCGTAAGGTTACCACTTAGTTCTTCAAGATAATCAAGAACCATTCGAAGGGTCAGATATTAGAACACCTCCAGTATAAACTGCCTGAGGATATATTTAATACCATACCGCATAGAGAGGTACTCAAGCTATGTGCAATGAACGAATAAATAACACACAACCCATACGCTGACTAATGTTAAATGAGGATTCACTCGAGAGAAGTGACTCCATATTTATTTCAGCCTCTTACACAGTCGGGCAAAGAGGGCATGGAGAAATAGCATCTATGCTGTGACACGTCATGCTGAACGCCATCAATGAAGAGAAGATACTCATATTAACTAACATTCCTTATAAATACCACCGAAAGTATCAGGTTGTCGGTAAATTTACTATAAAAAAAAAAAAAGTTAAAAAATTATTAGTTTTAAAAGCAAACACATCAAACACTTTTTCTTTAATGTCACTTTCCATTCCTCTTTACAGTTTATAATTTACGGTGACTACTAGCTAACCGTTGACACAGTCAATCTATAGCTGTCGTATTTCGTTGACTTCGTGAATAACATTACAATCTGAAACATACGCTTATGCGACGTTTTTACAGCATACGTAGGGTCAGGACACCTATCCTCTAATATAATATCCTGAGATCTATGTGTATTATTTCCCGTTCTTGAGGCTTGCATTTTTTAGCAATGTAATTTAACCTATCCTAGTAAATTTATAACAGGGGAATAGCTCTAACGAATAACGAAGCAATAAAATCCTCACTAAACCTATATACCCCCTTCATGCATTCTATGAGAACCACTGAAGACCTTTCTCTTTCCTTTATATTAATTTACACGGAGCTTCTATCTTAGGTGTACGTATTTACATCACACTGCTGTATAACCAATTGTGTAATGGGTAAGTGATTTGCTCATCGACGTCTCTTATATAAACGCGAACTGAACTCAGTTGGGTCTACTCATTAAGTCAACTAATTAAAGAAGCTTTATTATAACTCTTTTACCTTTAGGAAAATTGAACTACCTTAAACAAATAGAGGCTAGTATTACCCTACATACTGAAGTCTTAATAATATCGTGTATAAACAATTATGAGGCAATACCAGGACTTGAAACATCTTAAAGTAGGCATACATACCAAATGTAAGAAGTCACGCTTGGTGTCTATTTTTTGTGAACATACTCTTTCCATCGTGGTATATAATGCATTAGAAGCCTATTTAGAGATGGTTTATTATTTCGCGAATATATTTATGTATATATGTGAGTAACAACAACTACGAAACAAACTGAAGGCGAAAATAAATATAAAAAACTATATTCATTTCAGGTTCACACCCTCATGAGATTTTAATGTGATTAACACGTTATCTTCGAGTTATCACTACTAAAAGAAACACATAAAATTATCTTACCTGATTCACATTGCTCCAAATCAATGTTTAAGTCTGAAACAATAACAATTGCTGAACAACACCAACTCAGTGGCAACATGGCTGCCAAAGAAATATTTCAATTCATGCTTGTATAACAGGTCGACGGAGTACTTTACGTTTTAATACCATTTTTAACATTATCAACATTCTAAATATCGTAAAAGCACAAATATGAAAACAGGCATATTTCCATCTATATCGCGTCGATAATTATTCACTTAATCCAGCATTCAATATTTCTCAGATCAAAAAGTTTATAGGGTTAATATAATTGCGGTAGTTAGTCCGATATTTATTTTCAGATATAGATATTCCCAAGAAAGCCGACGAAAGGCAGAGTTTAATATAGAAAATGATCTATCACTCTCCATCTATGTTCCACAAAGTAAACTGAGATCACTTTTTTCTTAAATTTCCCTAAAACTTTATATAAACTTATTAAACTTTCGTCAGGTAAATGCATACCGCATTACAAGATACACTTGGTTATATTTTTATCCTATTTCCTTAAGATCACTAATATTTTTTTCTATTTAATACTCAATTTAGACTCTAGATTCAAACTTATTCTCTAGTATTTCTTGTTTATAGAACCCCTCTTTTTTTGTTCGCCATCTAAATCCTCAAGTTTCAAGTATTAATATATAAATATTTAAACCCGTCTCTAGGGAATTCTCTGATTGTCTCATACTTTAAAACTCTCTTGACCATCTATCAAGTTCTCAAACCCTTTTTGATAATTTTTATTCGATCTGACCTAGACACTCTCTAACTTGTAAATCATCCACTTAAATGCGCTGTATTATCTTTATTTCGTACAGACGGACACTAGCATAAATGAGGTTTTGTCTCACCATCCTAATAGAGGGTCTCTATAAAGTTAGTTCTTAATGATAAGACCTAATTATATAGAAATTATAAGCCATAGATCTTGAGCATGTAAGATCTATATATTTAGAAGCATTCCTTTTCGGAAATACATATTTATGACTTCCTCAAGAGTTCTATGTACACTTTCCACAATGGAAGCATGAGCCTTAATGTCACTGAAAATGTGTTGTAGTAACCTATGTCATCATACTCTGTAACTATATCTTGAAACTCCTTACACTACGGTAAAATTCTTGACCTTTTAACGTCACATCATTGATTGGATATCTTATTATCCTCATTTAATAATTTCTCTGACTGCTGTAGCAACAGTTTTTTTGACTTTTTATCTTTAAAAGCCTTTACCATAATACTCGGGATTACATCTCATCCACAAAAGAAATGTATTGAACCCCTGTCTTGTAGAACTTATATTTTATCATTTCAGTTAAATCAAGTTGCCTATCATTATCTAAAGTTGAGGGGCTATGGTTTTTCGTGTTGGGAATTTTTTCGTATAGGTTTATGTAGAGTAAAAGCATCTAACTCCTTCTAATATTTTTTTACAAATTCCTTTAGTATAATGTTCAGCAAAGTGAAGCAAACCTTGAAAAACCCCAGTAACTGTATGCTGTTTACACATCAAAAGTAAATATTTATCGACCGCACTCCCTTAGCCTCGCATGACTCACAATAGACTATCCAATAAACAATTATATTTCAATTTAACTTAAACGGTGATCTAGAAACTAAAATGTATAATAAAATATAAGAATCTAACCACTAAAATAAATTACTATTTTATTACAAGTTAAAACATAGCGATGTTCTACGAGAGATATCATAACTTGTTATAGCCATTATTTTAATATTACAACAATACAATCATATTAAAAAGCCCTATAAATAATTAGGAACTAATCCATTTTGATGCAAATGGTAGTGTTTTCTTTTCTTATTCTATTAACTTACCTGCACTTGAGCGTAATGTGTTTTAACTTAGCACCTAACTAAAATCGTCGATGCAAAAGAAGTAAACAGAAGGACTCGCTCTGGTCTAGGAGCCGTTAAAACTGTTATTTTGGCTGTTGCATTCATGTTTTTGGTTCTCCTGCTATATAACCATTATTAATAGTCCTGAAGTTCTTGTTTGGATCATTCTAGCCTGTAACAGGAAGCCTTCTCCAATCACTTGCGAGGAGATGCTATCAGTCAACAATTATTCGAAACCTAAATATTGGTTTCTCCGTCATAATAGATATGACCGAGGAGCTCGTTCCAATGTAATCTGATCTTTTAAAATATTTAATAGAGCATATAAACCCGTTTTCCTTACTTTTCATGTAACTTTAACCTTGAGGACATGATTTAAACATTATCTTTCTCTCTCACTTCATCTGTAGTAATCTGGTGCTGGAGCTGTAATATTTTCTTTATATAGGTATATATATATAATCCCTCTTTAGATCTACGTAATTTTTATAGCATTTTTTGAGATAGGCTTCTTTTTTTCAGTGAATGTTACATCAGAGTTTAATATTTGATGCAGATCCTTCTCGTAATTATTTATATGATCAAAATTCGGATCATATGAACTCAAAGGTTGCTGTTGGAGCAACTGCTGATAAGGGTTATACCCAATCTGTTGTTCGAACTGTTGTTGTTGTTGTTCGTTGTTTGGCGTTGTTGTTGTTGCTGTTGTTGTTGTTGTGGCTGTTGTTGTTGTTGTTGTGCTGTTGTTGTTGTTGTTGTTGTTGTTGTAGTGTTATAGTAGTGTTTGTGTTTTGTTGTTTATTCGTTGTTGTTGAGTTGCTGTTGTAGAGGTAGGGTTCCTGTGTTATTATTCATCTTCTCATAATCGTTGTTGTGTAGGGAAAAACCACTACCTTCTTCATCATTGAGCAAGCCACTATAGGTTACTCATAAGGGTCTATACACGGAAAAGAGAAGTAAAGGGTAGGAACACACTCCGCCTTCTGTATAGCTTCTTTATTTCTTAAGTTTTGCTTACGTACGCAGCAAGTTTTTTAATGATGCTCTATTGCGACGCAAGCTTTACCTTCTGAGGGTCTGTTAAAGGAACATGTCTCCTGTAATATAGATTTACGCATACACTCTCGTATACATTGTTAATGACTGTTTTCATGCTTCACAGATCAGTTTAACGTTTTTCCAGGAAAGGTTTCAGTTTTTAAATTTCTCATAAGAGGTAAATAATTATTACCGCTACTAGATGTAATGCATTATCAGTGTAGTATATATCTGTCTTCAATCTCGTTAGGTAAGGATATTATATATATGTAGCGTAACACTCTATGCGTGATCTTAAAGGATGGAAAGCTCAACAGAGTAAAATAACAGTGAGGTAAAGTAGATGTAACTTCTTTAATATACTTTTAAGGAACCTTTAGCGTTGAAGTAGGGAACATTTGGGTAGCCACAAATTGACCTGACTCATACCTTCTTTGACCGAACATAGTGTTTAAAGACCCATCTCTCAAATACTTATTATACTTATTCTGATGAAAGATATTTCAGTGGATATATAAAATTTAAAGTTTTTAAATGAGTGAGAGTAAACGTAAAAGTTCTGCTTATATATATAAGTCCTCATTCAATTTGATGCCATCAATCATCAGGATTATAATTATTATGACCATGGTAACATTGAAGAGTTTTTAAATATCATGAGACCTTCGTTGAAATTGAATTGACATCTGTTGTAATCATGTAAGACTTTTTATGCTTTTGGTAGAATCATCTGGTAGCATACCATAGTGGATTGTTAGACAAGGATGCTGGTTAGACAGATCGTCAACTCTCTGTTAAAATAGTAATAACAGAGGAAAGTTTTTCCCGCAGGCCTGTAGGAGCGCGAAGACGAAGCAAGACAGCGTAGCATGGCTGCGAGCCTTCAAAATCTAGGTTGGTCGTATTAAATATAATATTTGCCTAATTAGATAAAGAGGTTTTTGCACTTGATGTTGATATGCGAGAGACGCATTGAAAGATAAAATCTTGTGTTTTCTTTTGCTAGCTGTTTAACCAGAAGAGACTTATTTATTACTTAAAGCGAAAAATAATGACTGAATCAAGTAGGATAAAGTACGATCAAGTTAGGAAGTCAGATAGATCAATAGATCATGAGCAGGGTAGGTAGGGTGTTAGGAGAGGCAGTTTTTGATTTTACTGATTGACTGAGTGTAAGGGTAATGTATAAAATCATAAGCAGTTTATTAGATAAAAAATATGACTGAATGCGAATAGACAATAGAAGTCAGTTAGATAAGTAGATCAGAGCAGGCTTAGGAGGTTTGGGCGGGCGAGTTTGATTTACTGATTGTTATACTGCTTTAAGGGTGTATGTAAAACATGAACAATTTTACTAAAAAATATGACTTGATCAATAGATCAATAGGAGTCAAATAGTCAGGGAGGATCACGGATAGAAAGAAGGTGGTTAGGGAGGAGCAGTTTGATTTACGATTTACTGCTTTAGTTTTGGTCAACAATAACAACCTTTAATAATAAAAATATGACTTGAATCACCATTAGATCAATAGATCACCATCCATGATCATTAGATCAATAGATCAATAGATCATAAAGGTCATGGAGGGAGGGGTTAGCGTATGGATGGCTGGTTGTGAATTTACTGATTTACTGATTTAGGGTATTAAATATGCAACAAATATTTTAAGTTATAACATAAAATGAATAAATTTTAGTTAAAACAAAAAATCTATTTTAAAACCCATCAAGAAATTTAACAGCAGAGATTTTTAAAAAATAAAATATGTACATTTCTAATTTGACTCGCTGGAATTAAAGCTAAAATACAATAAATAAATAACTAACTGTTTAAAATAAATTATAAATAGAAAGAAGGTTGATAAAACGTAAAAGAAAAATACATAACATTACGAAGTTTTATATGTAATCATGTGAAAAATTATGTAAATGTCTTCCAGCGACGTTTAGAAATATTTACAACACATCTGCTTGCAATCATTATAAGAAAGGTATGCAAGTCAATTGTGATCAGTATAGGTTAAGATACGTTTATTGTCCAGTCCTATATGGTAGTTAAGACATATAAATAAAAAAGTGTCCTTATTATGGGTGTGTGTGTGTGTGTGTGTGTGTGTGTGATGTGTGGTGTGGGTGGTAATCGTCTAGGTTTTTGGTTATGTTCCATAGTATATAAAAAGTTGATATATAATAATACTAAATAAAGAAAAATAATAAAATAAAGAAAATATTAATATAAATATAAAATATAGAAACTGCCAATAATAATAAACCAATAATAATAATAGTTAATAATTAATAATAATAATATTAAAATAATAATATAAAACTAGTTTTCGTAAGCTAAATGTGAAAAGCTTTCAGCAAGACTAGGTTTCAAAATCTCGTACCCTTCTACTCATGTGTCAAATAGTATATGTAAGAGATGAGTCATTCCTCGAATTTCATTGGATTACCGTGATGGCATAGCAAATGACAAGTATCTCTGAGATTGTGGTTATCGCTTGAGCGTACTAAAACTGCGTTAATTGTTTAGAGGTTACGTGGTAGAGAAGCAATTTCCAAACTCGAAAGTGTATTACTTATATTGTGTGAATCTTGCAGGCTACCAGTGATCGCACGCGTTATACGTTGTGGGATTCAAGTGGAATACTAATAAAATAATAGTAAAATAAGGAGATTAATAGAATAAAATAATAATAATAATTAATATAATAATTAATGAATAATAATAATAAATATAATAATAATAGCTAATGGATATAATATGAAAATACAATTTTGTGCGTTGTGTTAGTAAAGATTATTGAGCATGCTATGATGATTAGTACTTCCTGCTGGTATAATAGAAGTATTTGAAAACTTAAATTAATCTAAAATTTTAGTTACCTGTTAATGAATGCTGTTATGTCAGTTAGAATGCTAGATTAGAGAGATTTTGTTTATATATTTATTAATATTTATACTAATATTTACAGTATATGTTTATTTATTGACATGAAAATTAAGGTTGAAAAAACAAAAGCTCACTCGTCAAAGCGAAAAAACAATTATAAAATTTATTAAAGAAAACTGCACACGTTTGCGTCTCTATATTGACGGTGTATCACGCCGGATCGCTTCCGCGGGCGCGCGCGCCTAGCTGCCGGTTATCGCGCCGAGAGTAATTGCGCCTAGCGGGCGCCACGTAGTCTACGGGGCCAAGCCGTCGGAACTCTTAGTCATCGCAGTGGAGTATTCACCACCATCATATCGAAATCTATGACCTTATAAACATTATTTTTATATAATCTACTAATATATTTATATATATTATACAAATATATAATACACTAACTATATATTATATATCATAGTCATACGAGAGCACCGGAGCATAACACCGGACCGGTGCCAATGAGGATCACGAAATCACAGGATCCGAATCTGAGGATCCGTGACCTATTAACTTTACACATTCCTCCCTCTATACTAATCTCCAAATTATCTAACCTTATCTATTAGATCGATTTCATTTTAAGGGGCTAGCACGCCCCCTATTAGGAGTATAGCATGGAGCCACGTAACCTTCGTCTACGACGAGGTATACGATACACCCCTATGTAGGTAGTGTTTAAATTGAAGAGATACCATGGTAGCAACTCTATCCATTTACTAAGTGAGTTTTCGGTGTACTGAGTTATGGACGTACTGTAGTGCAGGTGCGGTAGCTTAGCAGTGTGGTGCTGTGCGGTGCGTGCGGGTCTTGCAGGGCCATATACAGTTTATTAAATATATATATAATGATATATTTTTATATATTTTTATGTTAATTTTATTTTTTTATTTATCATTTATTTATTATTATTAATTTATTATATAATGTAAATATATATTACTCTAGTTTTAATTACTTTTAATTTATTTTTTATTTATTTTATATTTTTATTATATATTATTTATGTATTTATTTATATTTTTTATAATTTTTATTTTTATTTAATTTTTTTTATATTTATTTATTTATTTTATATTATATATTAATTATTATTATATTTTATAATTTATTTATTTATTTATATTATTTAATACTTGTATTTTTATATTAATTTATCTCGCTATTTAATATTATTTTCATAGTTATTTATTAGTATTTATTGTATTTTGTATTTTTAATTTAAATACATTTTATTTATTCAATATTTATTAAGGATAAATTAAGGTAATTTAATTTATTTTATTTTATGTTTCGAAAAAAAAAGAGGCCGGAGCACTTCGCTTTTTTTTATCGATTCGATTCGAAGGAGTTGTGTCGACTAACCTTTATACCGTGGAAGTTTATTCAATATATTTTCCTATATATATATATAACCACTTACCGTTTGGATATAAGGTTACTAACATACTAGTGATGTAGTCAATAACAATACCTTTATTTTTAAATTTTTCACAGCTATACAAATTACTACTATGACGTCGTAATGTAAGACTCAAGTTTTGAAGTTGTTATTTCGATCCTCTACAACTTACGCCACTTAACTATATATAAATCTAGCATGTTATATTTCTTATGATGCTGATTTTATAAAGTCAATACTCAAAAGTGTCGCATAGGTAAGATACTCCCTATACATATGTATATAATATAAGACATTCAATATCTATACACATTACAGTATAAATTAAACTTGAACCTATAACTACATACATATCATATATATAATACATACCTATACCTACATCTACATACATACATGTATAAATACATAACAATTGATACATACATACATACATACATACATATGTGCATAAAATAGCTAATATTTCCTTTTAATATCAAGATACATACATCCATGACTATATACATAACATACATATACATACATACAATACATATACATACATACATACATATATAATACATTTCCGCTCAATACGCTAATTGGAATGCGAAGCATAGTTTATAAATATCCATTCTGGTCAATATTTATTAAATTATTCATTATGATATCACTTTTGATAAAGCATTTTACGGTCTTATTATTAGAGTTTAATATAATATATATATATATATATATATATATAACTGCTTTCTCGCTGCCACTTGGCTCCCAGTGGAAAATTTCAGTGGAAAATTCCACAAAGGGCGGTGCATTAGACTTAAACCATTGATTTGGGAGTCATGCGCTGAAAGAGAGGGTTTGGGAGTGAAATAAACCTCTCATTCCATTCCCCCAACCTTTTCTTTCTTGCATCCCCTCTTTCTCTATTCCGCATTCCCCAACGTTGGGGTGAGAAGATAAAAAGTTTATAAACGCTCAGACTAAGTTGCGTTAAAATTTGAATTATTATTAAATATATATATATATTTTTTTTTTTGCTTGCCCAACGAAGACTACTTTTTGTTAACACGAACTTTGAATTTGATAAAAAAAAATCGTTAATAAAACAGGTAATATTTACCGAAAGTCTACGTAATTAAATATAGCTGCAATCAGGAATAAAAAATGTTTGATATGACGTTAATTATTATTTTCTGGATGATTCTGGCTTCGACATTATTTTTATTAATTATTAAAAATAAATTTAGCTGAAGGCATATGTGTGATACATATCTCTAATGGGGAAGGTTTTGTAGCAAACAGAATTATTCAAAGATAACGTTTGGGTATTATTATTATTATTATTTGTGGATCATTTTGTAGATTATTAACATTTTATTTTGCCCTTACAGAGTCTAACGTATTGCGTCAGAGCTGTTCCGCTGATTGCCTTCCCAAAATGTCTTGTGGAATGATTGAAACAAACGGATTTTACAGTGAATATCCAGAAAAGTAAGTCTGAGCACCAAATTTTTTATTATTATTATTGGCAAATAAGGGTAGTAAGGAAAAAGAGCTTTGGGAGAATCGTATTCCTTGATCGTGCAAATGTATGATAGTTTTCTAATCACTGATCTAAAATTATATAACTCATGAACAAAAGATAGTAATTCGGCAACATTTTTATTTCCTATTTGTAATCCTTCCGAAAAAATTATCATATCTCCCTCTCTCTTTACAGCAGCTGGTTGATATACAGTGAAAGTTCCGAAAGTCTAGAGGATTATCGACTGGATTCCATGATAGATCGGTTAGACCCATATTACGAAGCAATGCATGAGTCCATGACTTTAGAAGATCTTAAATCTCAATTCAATTCATGCAACTCGTAAGTATTTAATAATAATAATAATAATAATAATAATAATAATAATAATAATAATAATAATAATAATAATTCAAATATGTTTATTCCATCAAATTTAGCATTACATATTTTAATTGAAATTACAAAATTATTTTTAATATGAATTGGGTTTCTGGGGTGACGAATGATTAAGTCTTATGATTCCACATAACAGGAAATAATAATATATATTTGAATATTACAGTTGTGGAGTTAGTTGGGGTGACAACCACGTATCTTTGGATTGTATAGAATGCGGAGGATATTCATTAACAAGACCATGTCCCTTATGCGACGGTGAATGCAAATCAGAATGGACACGAGATGTTTCTATGGTGAGTGGTCGGTCTTCTTAGTTTACAGCTTTAGAAACTTTCTTTACCGTTATAATTAATAATAATAATAATAATAATAATATTAATATTAATAATAATAATAATAATAATAATAACGAATAAAAAAAAAAGATTGTAGAATTCTTATTACAAAGTAGTTATATTTAACTGAAAATTGCTGTTTGGGGAAGGGGGGTGACTAGAACGTCCTATGAGCCCACGTTTACTTTCATACATTATAAAAATTATAATTATTATTATTATTAATTGTGGTAAAGGAATATACGAATGCGCTCTTTAGTACTTCAGTAAAAAGCAGTTTTTAATATTTTTAGAGTGGGTGATTCTTGAAGGTTTTTAGGAATATATATATATATATATATATATATGATGTGATTTATATATGTTATATATCATAGTACATAATATATATATTATATATATATATATTATATATATATATATATATATATATATATATATATATATATACTTGTATTGCAACTATATATATATATTTCTATCACAAAGTTTTAATGCTAATAATGCAACTTTGAAACATTATTTAAATTGACATATACATGATTATTCATGCATAAGTAAGGTAATTGATAGCTTCTTACTGATAAGATGTAATAAAATAGCCTAAAAATATAGATTTTGCTTTATGTTATTAAATTAATCATATGACGCGTCACATTTATGAAGATTTTAATCGATAGATGAAAAAATGCAACTTTAAAAATATTTTGGTAGCTAATATAATAACTCTATATATATATATATATATATATAATATATACTATAGTACTATTATAATATATAGTATATGATATACTATATATATATATATATAGGTAATTAGTATATAGATACTATGATAAGTATATATATTATATATTATATACGGTATAATAATGAAATATATATTATGTATACTATATATATACATTATATATATAATATAAATATTATCTATAATATATATATATATGAATAGTTATATACAATATTACGGTATATATATATATATATATATAATATGTTATTTTATATATTACGGTAAATATATATATATAATATAATAAATATACATTAAGGTGAATATAAATAAATATAAGTATAATATATATAGTATATGAATATATATATTACGGTAATAATATATAGATATAATAGCTATATATTATATATATATATATTATATATATATTACTATATATACATATATATAGTAATATATATATATATAGTATATATATAGTATACAGGTATACTACTATATATATTAATACGGTATATTATTATATATATACGGTACTATATATGATTATAATATATATATATATATATGATAATATATATTATATATATAGTATATATATATTATTATATATATATATTATTATATAATATATATATATATATATATATATGATATAATATACTATATATATATATATACTATATATTCTGATATATAACTATATAATAAAATATATATATATATATATATATTATACTCTAACATCTATATTATATATAAACGTATAACAAAAATATATATGATATTTATATTGTAACTCTTCATTTATAATATACACGACTATATCAAGACAACAAAAATCTGAATAGGTTTATATTGTATATATATACTATATATATATATAGTACTCATAATATTATTATTATCTGACTATAGTAATATATATATAATATATATATATATATATATATCTATATATATATATATATATATATTATTATTATATATACATATATATATATATATATATGATATATTATATATATAATATATATATATATATATATATATATATTCTTTGACATTGTGTTTCTTACCAACTTCTGTTCTTATTTCAGTCTCACAGTGTTGGTAAAGCGCATTGGGACGGAGAATGCAGCCTATCAAAAGACGACCTCCAATCAGTACCTTCATTTTTAGCAGAAGACATTCTAGTACAAGGAATTGAAGAACTCTCAACGTCTTCATAGTTTTAGATGTCTTCTTAGTTTTTAAGTTTCATCTCATTCTCGTACATCATCATAATCAACAAGGTCATTATCATTTCACCTATTAAACCCCTCATTATTTATTCAGAATTTTTTTTTTTATAACACGCTTTGTTGACTTTGTAAATTTATGTACAGTGATGCAAAAACGATCTGCCTTAACTGTTGTGTTCAAGCATAGAGACCAATAATAGCTTAAAACTTTTTGTAAAAATGAAATATTTCTTAAACTGCAAGTAAATAACACATTTTCACTTATTCAGAAAAATACAATCAGATTAAGGATAATGTTAACATCTATTTATATAAAAAAATTTATTTCATATAAGCTTATTGTTAAATACATAATCTGGAAAAATGTTAACAGCTTCACATTTTTATACTTTCAGTTGTCATTTCGGAAGCAGAAATATTTTGCTCAATCGTTATTCTACTTGCAATATTAACACAATGAATGTATATATCTTGAATGATGTAAATGTTTTTATTAATTTCGAAATATATGTTTTAAAGAAAAGAGCTTTTTAATCTTTCTCTATATATATAAAATTAACTATTTGATTTACATAGTTTATCAAACAACAACAACTAGGTATTTATTTAAAGGGTCTTTTGATCTAAGACAGTCGTTTTTTAAAGTTTACATTTCGTATGTGTTGATGTAATTGGTACCTTACAAGGACGCTAAAATATATCATGCAAAAATACTATTAAACAAACAGACCATAATTTAAATACGATTCCTCGCAAATAAACTAAGTGTAAAGAAAACCTACACTAAATTTTTCCTTGGCGTCTTAACCTCTCTAAATGAAGAGAATGTAAAACCTTATTAAAATTATAATAAAAACTATTATTCGTAGGATTAATATCTGGATACGCGACAGAGAGAGACTCTGGAAATTCCCTCTCTTCTATCATATCACAATCGGTGGGAATAATTATATTGTTCACTAAATGTGCGTTTTTTAGCAAGCTATTATTATTGTTAAATGAATCGTAATATGCGGCAGAGCTTACTGAATGAGGATGAGGAGGCAAGAGACCACTTGGGTCTGAAATTGACTCTATTGGTTCGGGAGACGAATGTGGAGAAGGAAATGGGTTGTCTAGGTGAAGATTGTTGATCCGTTTTGAAAGTGGTTCTTCTTCTGTATTATCAGGATGTCGGAATCTCTTCATTTTTCTAAGGATTTAAAAAGAAAATGTAAATTAACATTCAATGGCACACAAAATTGCTATTACAAATGATAATACTAATTAATACCACTTTCCATTTAACAATTATTGAAATTATTAACAAACCACAGTAACCCATAGATATAAAAAAGATAAACTTTCCTTCCGATTTAAAACCAAAAATACATCATAAAAACTAGCTGCAAAACTATTATATATGGTCAGCAGATACTGCTGATCTTACCCCCATTATCAACTTTCATTTTAAAACCAGATATCGCCACCAATGGGAAGAACAATTCAAGTAATGGTAATAAAAAAGTAATTTAATAAAGACAGAGAATTGGAAAACGAGAGATAAATAAACAGATCAATCTCTAGAAACCCAATGATGTGCTCAGATGCAAGGGAGGAAATTTTCTATAATATCCTTTGGAAAAAAAGAAAGATATTTCCCAACATTGAAATAAATATCTATAATGTGAATTATGGTCTGTCAGCTTTTTAAAACTAGTGATTATATAAATTCCCTTCCCTTGAATCTGCGCTCATCAGTGGGTTTATAGGGATTGTAAAGAATAATTCAACAATGAAGCCTGAAATGGTCATCCTTCAGACAAACGTCTGCGATGAACCATCCTTGTGGTGAGGGGCCATTCTAAGTACACTGGAAAGAGAGTAGCAAGCTAGCTCAAGCACATTGAACTAAGAGAAGAAAATGGCATAACATAAAATAGGCAAGATAAAAATTTCAAAGCCATAGGGGAACAAAAAAAAAATTAACTCTTCCATGAGCTTTCTCCATTTTATATATTAATTAATTAATGAGCATATTTTCTATTTCTTTTATTTAAATCTCTAGGGAGGGCACTGTAAATAGTATAAATTTCTCACCTATATTTTTATATATTTATTTATATTTTTTTTTGGTATTTCCATTTTAGGACAATAAATAACAGCTAAAAAGGTGTGTTGCACAACATATATTCCCTCCCAAAGGAAAGAGGCATGAAATTCGCCTCTATTTCCTGACTCATTGTGAGTAAAGGTCGAAAGATTCCGATAGTAATCCTGATTGCCTCATTTTGGATCGAATTAAAAAAGAAACAGCATACTGTAGCTGTCAAACTTGACCTTAAACTATGCAACCATAGTTCAATTGAGATCGAATTAGGGCGATGAAAAGGTGCAAGAGTGATGATTTGTGATCAACTCACAATGTATATGAAGATAAATCATCATTGAAGGACTCAGAAAACAAGAATGCTCTGGAATCAGCCCTGTGGGACTCCTAATTAAATCAAGAAGGGTCTGGTGAAAGTATCTGAGAAACATTTGATCAGAAGGGCACTAGATTTAGAGGGAAAGCATTCAGCAAAGGTCCAAAATTTGAAGTTTCATGATAAGTCCTGGTATTGGAACAGAAATGAAAATTAGAAAGCGCCAAGACTGGGAGAAGACGGCCAACCAATATTTTCCCCATTAATTTGCATGTAATGTATGATAGGTAAAAGAACTATCTCTTATGATCGGTTATGTGACGGATGTTTCTGGATTGTGAAAAAGATATAACAAAAACTGTGGACCACAAGAACTACAAAGACACTAAATGCTAAACGCAATCTTGCCCATAGGTTCACAAAATATGGTAATTAGAAATTTAATTGAGAATCCCTTCCTTTCTTGTTAAGAAGGGAAGAGCTTCTCAATTAATTTTCTATTGAACGTATTTTATAAACCTAAGGGCAAAATTGTGTTTGGCATCGAGTGTAGTCTTAACAACATTAAGATGCAAGATTGGGATGTTGGAAGTTTTTGTGCAATGAAGTGGGAGAGGGAAAAACTGGGAGAGGAGAGTAGGTATGTTGCTTAAGCAGTGGGAGCTGTATCTAAACACAGATGAAGAGTTTCTTTTGAGTAGGAATGGAAGGTAGAGTTGCTCAGGGTTTCAAAGGATGACATAAGATTGATGTTCCCTTGATTGCTTTTTATCTGAGGAACAGTTTTGCCTGGAGTCTATCAAATTTGTGTAAGGCACAAAGGTCCAGAACTTCTTTCTCAGTGAGGCAAAAAATCTATATTTGGTAAGAGAAGAGCTGAGAGAAAGCTCCCACTAAATGCTACACAGATAATTTTTGAAAGGAAAGAGGAACTAACTTTCGAAATTCGCGCAAATGTCTCGTTCCCATCTAAATAATCTGACTATCTAAACCAAATCTTCACCTTCGAAGAAGGAAAAGAAGTGCTAAAATTTATGGAGTGGATTTGGAGAGCGAAGGTCATTGTTCGTAATGGTGACTGGAGGGTATTACAGGTGGCAGCCTTCTTCGGGAAAATTGATTGTATGAGCAACTGGTCAAAAACGATGCGTGAAAACCTTGATGCTGGGGGGAACCAAGCAATCTGGTGTAGGGGAGAAAAACTGTGTAATGTTTCGAAATAATGTACAAAATTCAAAGGATTATATAACGGTACAACATTTACAAACAATTTCTCGGCATAGCTGCAGTCATATCCATTGATTGCTTGGTTCTAATTAAAGGATCATCTAATGGTCTAGACCCCTCAATAAGTTTGTAACAGGAGCTCTGCAAAAGGCAGTAGTGTTCCTTCAAATCACGAAAATGTGGTATGGAGCTCACACCAACCAATCTGAGATAAGGAGAAAAAGTATATAAACCTGTATATATTTTGTAGGAATATATCTAAATCCTATACATTAAATTTTCATTAGAACGTATAAATAGTGACATTTGGAAAACACGAAGCAGCTGTTAAGACCGACGAAGTAAACTGTCAGATGTAGTACATTGTAATCCTCTTAATTATAACAATTATGAGAATCAGCAAATTCTTAAAATATTAACTCTCATAAGAAAATATTTGTGAACGCATTTAGGAGTTCAAGTAAAATTTTACTCAAATGAGTTTATGGTTACGATTACGAGCAATATGGAGCTGGGAAAAAGGCTATGATTAAACTGGTTTCGTAAGTGTTAAAAAATTTTCTTTTTTTGTTTATTGGTGGTGAGGTGCGTAGCATACATCGGAACAGAAAAGTAGTAGAAGAACATGACGCAAGTCGAAAAGAAAGCCCCACTTTAACGTCTCCTTTATACCCTTAAGTGAGAACTCAATGAAGTCAGAAAAATAAACCCTAGAGGTTTCACAAGACTGCGACGGACACTCACTGTAGTATATCATCAATGTAGGGTTCATCCCCTGGGCAAAGCCCACAACCAATAACCCTCTCACAAAAACCCTGCCATTTCCTCCTATTATGCACTTTCTTCTCGCCTCTGCCAAAATTACATTCCTCTCCTTCAGGCATTCCTTTACTGCTTTAATCCACTTTCTTCGTCTCCGCCACCGGTCGATGCCAGCCCACTTACCACTAATCCATCCTTCCATGTGAACAAACCACTCAAATGTATTCTCGTTTATTCTCTTACTTACGGCTCTTCCACACCACACAACTCCTATATGCGTTCATCCTCATATTTACAATTCTGCTCACGCCTAACACACACCTAAAGATGGTCCATCTGAACACTTTGTACGTCTTAGATTTATACTCTTATTCCAGACCAAAGAGTCTCACTACTATACAGTTACACAGGTAACAACATACCCTCAATTGCAAAACCATAGCGCACTCAAGACACTGGGTCCCTTTACATCCACCAAGGATTTAATTGCACAGCCATCCTACCATTCAGCACTTTTCTAGCTACATCTCGCATGATCTTGTTCCCGTTTCATCCAACATATATCCTAAATATTTGAAACTCGATACTTGTTCCAATTGCTTATCCATCTAACAATATTTCATACCACACCACGGAGTCCCCTCACTCACTACCATAAACCTAACTCTTATCCTACATTTAGCTTCGAACATCTCCATTTAACACACCCTGACACTCGCTCTACAATCCTTTTCAACTCTCTTAAGTGATTCAACAGCACATAAAAACTAAATCATCCTGCATATGACAAAAAAATGCCACCCTCCACCTTTCTTGCCATTTCCCCATCATTCTAAAACCTCCCCTGCCACCCCCACCCTCTCAATCTTTCCATAACCCCATCCTATATACACATTAAATAACCAAGCAGACATAGCAAATCTCTCCTTTCACTCCACCTAAATTAATATTAATCCAATCACTTCAACTCTATTTATTCCTTATTCTTACCCACGCTTCGCTATCATCATAAACCCACTTTTGACTCCATTCAGAAGCCTACACCAACATCATGTATCACTAACGCTCACAGAGCTTCCCTATTAATTCCTTCATATCATTCGCCTGTTGCATGTCCATGAAACCTAAAAGTTTGTTTCTTCTCTCTTCTCATTATTTTCTCAATCATTTTGTTTCAATGCAAAACATTTGAATCCACGCAACATCCTCTAACCTACCAGTTTCTAAAGGCATTTGTTCTTCACCAATCAGTCTTCAGTCACTGACGTACTCTTTCAACCAAAATATTAGCAAATATCTTCCCTTCAACACTCAATAAACCAACTCCCCTACAGTTCCTACAATTCCCCTTATCCTTATATAAGAGTATTATTACCGCTTTCCTCCAATCTCTCAGAACTCTACCCTCCCTAAAAGCTTTGTTACACAACATCCAAATCAATTCAGTCACCATCTCGCCTCCATTCTTGATCATTTCACCAGTAATTCCATCTATGCCAACAGATTTACCATTCTTCAACTTTCTCACCCTATCCATTACCTCCTCCCTACTAATTACATCATCCCCAAAATAAGGAACATAGTACCATATAAATAAAATAATAATAACAAATCAGAAAGAAGTCCTTAGCAGAAGGATTTATCCTATAAGGGTATGCAATAAATAAATATTCATTTTCATTCGAATTACAATAATGAAAAGTATTCAAATTATCAGTCAGTAACAATTTTTTGATATTTTTCAATAATACAATCATATCTACAGACTTCTTTTTAATGGCTCAAATTAAGAATTCGTTTTACCGGTGCAAAAAGT
This sequence comes from Trachelipus rathkii, assembly GCA_015478945.1. Taxonomy (NCBI): domain Eukaryota; kingdom Metazoa; phylum Arthropoda; class Malacostraca; order Isopoda; family Trachelipodidae; genus Trachelipus; species Trachelipus rathkii. The sequence continues at coordinate 53,743 of JABUQX010013605.1, forward strand.
TGCGAATATTCTTTTAGATGGTTGTAAACCCCCTTTTTTTATGCCGCAAAAATATGTTTTATAATCTCTGAAGTGGATTAAGTCATAAACTTGGCCAACCACCGTTTTCAAGATTCTTTATAGTTTATTGTGGGCTCCACTGAATATTACCATTTGTGCTCAGGAGTTCTCATTTTTTACCAGAACTTTCATTGCACTTCTTCTCACTTCTCACTTCTTCTTACCTACTCCTTGCTCAAATTCAATTCATTCAATAAATCGTTTATCGGAATTTCACCATTTCCTCGTAAGATTTTCCAACTACAGTACATATCGTTTATTAAAATCAGTTTTCCTCAGACTTTCAATTGTCTGGTTTGTATAATAATTATTAATTCGTGTATAAATTTCCACTTTGCAAACCTTTGTATTAACTATTTCATGCATCTTGTGTTTTTCTTTTTGTATTTCGCAGGCCGCGTCTTTGCTGGAGTTCTAGAGGAAAGGAATATTGAAGGTAGTCTTTATTTTAATTACCTCCCGTTGGAGAAAACGTTCTACTTCACTGACATTCAGGTAATCACAGTTAATTTTCTCATAAACCCATATGGTCTCTGATAAGGTTACATAGGGATAAAGGGTTCAGTTGTCAAGTAGTTCGGGTAAGCCACCTAATTAATAAGTCAGGTAAAAATTCCCTGGGTACACATTCAATTTCCACTTGAATAGCATACACTCTCCCCTTCAATGGGCGAAATGAGAATGGTAGGAAGGTGATGATTTCTGTGAAGGAGAGAGGTCTGTGTGCGCGCAATACTTTCTTCAAACACAAGAATATTCATAAGTGTGCAAGAGTTGGTATCAAAGTAAAAAGTATGATTGATTTTATGTCGGGAAGATGATGATGTTGAAATATGTGATGGATGTTAAATCAGTGAAGGGGTTGAGGATGGGATTATCGGATCATTATGTTATTTTATTTAAGATTAAGTTAGATGGAGAGGAAGGAGATAAGGGAAGAAGTGGGAAGAATTAAGAGTGAGAAGTTAAGTGAACAGGATAATAAGGAAAAGTATTTAAGAGCGTTTGCAAATAAGTCAGTTGAATGTGAACAAGATGAAATTGAGGAAATCTGTACTTAAATGAAGGAAGCCTTTGTTAGTAGTGCAAGAGAAGTATTTGAATGTGCTAAAGCAGGAAGTTAAAATCTCAACAGTGAATGGCGGAATGGAGAGGTGATGCAAGCAGTTAAAATTAAAAAAGAGGAGAAGTTGAATGTGCTAAAAGCCAATGATGAGGTCTCAAAAGAAAGGTGTCTAAAATTAAATAAGGAAGAAAAAAGGAAGACAAAATTGCATATGTAGGAGGAAAAATAAGGTAAATGAACAGTCTGGAAAGAGGATGACATACAAGGGAAGAGGAAGCTCTTCTGGAAGGAAGTCCGAAAGGTTAAGGATGAGAGTAAGGGGAATCTGCATAGAATAATGAATAGGGATGGTGCTTTCAGACCTGATTAAATGGATGTGAGAAGAGTGTGGTGGGATCACTTCGAAAATCTGCATAACATTGGCAGAAATGAAGAGGTGATAGTGAATGTGACTGGGTTTGATGATGCAAGAAAAAATAGGTATTTTGGGGATGAGGTAATTAATGGGTAGAGTGAGAAAGTTGAAGAATGGTAAATCTGCAGGCATAGATGGAATTACTGGTGAAAAGATCAAGAATAGAGGCATGGTGGTGATTGAATAGATTTGGAAGTTTTGTAACAAAGCGTTTATGAAGGGTATAGTTCCGAATGAATGGAGGAGGGCAGTATTAATACTCTTATATAAGAGTAAGGGGGATAAGGGGAACTATATGAACTATAGGGGAATTAGTTTACTGAGTGTTATAGGGAAGATATATATGCTGGTATTTTGGTTGAAAGGGTATGTCAAGTGATTGAAGGACTGATTGGTAAAGAACAAAGTGCAATTAGGAGTGTAGAGGATATGTGGATCAAATTTCTACACTGAAACAAATGATTGAGAAAATAAGAGAGAAGAAGAAATTGTATTTAGGTATTATGGATTTGCAACAGGCGTTTGACAGGATTAATAGGGAAGCTCTGAGGCAGGTGTTAGTGATATATAGTGTTAGTGGTAGGCTTCTGAATGGAATCAAAAGTAGGTATGATGATAGTGAAGCGTGTGTAAGAATAAATGGAGTTGAAAGTGATTGGTTTAATATTAATAGTGGAGTGGTGGAGTGAGGCAGGGATGTGTTATGTCTCCTTGGTTATTCAATTTGTATATGGATGGCGCTATGAAAGAATTAGAAGTAGGGGCGGCAGGGGTAGGTATTACAATGATGGAGAATGGAAGAGAGTAGAGGATGCCCTACTTATTGTATGCAAATGATTTGGTTTTGTGAGGTGAATCTGAAGAGAGTTTGAGCGGATAGGTAGAGAGGTTTGGCAGGGGGTGTAAAAGGAGGGGTTTGAAAGCAAATGCAGATAAGAGTAAGGTTATGGTAGTGAGTTAGTTGAGTTCGCGGTGTGAAGCTATCTTAGATGGTGAGCCACTTGAACAAGTATCTAAGTTTATATATTTAGGACATATGTTGGATGAAATGAAAGTTGTGAATGGCAGGGAGATGGCTGGTGCAATTAAATCCTTGGTGGATGTAAAGGGACTTTCTCGAGTGCGCTAGGGTTTGGCATGAGGGTATGTTGTTACCTGTTTTAACGTATAGTAGTGAAACAAGGAATAAAGCTAATAAGATGCTGTATAAATCGCAATGTTGTTTTACAAGAGCACGGAGTTTAAGTAAACTGTATAGATACTTTGTTTATGCCAGTATTAGGAGTATTGTGCACTAAGTTTGGGCCCTTATTTAAAGAAAGAACTTTGATATGCTGAGAGAGTTGCAACGTAGAGCCAACAAGGATGATTTTCTGGTTTGAGGTAAGAGCTTTATGCAAGGAGAGGGCCTGATGAGTTAAGGAATGTTTTCTGTAGAAAAGGCGATTTCTCAGGGGGGACATGATATCAAGTCTACAAAATATTTACATCTACTATTGATAATACAGAGAAGTCAGAAACCAATAAATTCTTCATAGTAGAGCACGGACAGGTGACAAGGGGACATATATATAAAAGAAAATTAAAAGAAAGCACGCCATCTTGTAAAGAAAGCATTCATTCAGTAAATAGGGTTGTTAAATTTTTGAATGATTTGCCACACGGAAGGTTTTGTTGAGTGTAACTCAGATTGCAAACAATTAGAAGGACTGGATAGGTAATATGATGGTTGGTATATATATAGCTAGTATTTTGACCATAGCCAAAATTGGCAGGTTTTTAGGTTGCTGTAGTTTATTAAGAGGGTGTAATTTGCAAATTTATATATAGTTATTAAGCTGTAGTGTGGTTAGCATGTATATACTTTAGATATAGTTTTTAGGTTTAGTTGAGACTTTGTGTATAAGTTTAGTTATTGAGACAAGCCCTCGGGTGCTTGTGAATTTGCATGAGCAATGATTTTAGACTTTGTGTACTCTTTATATAGTTTATTATTGACAACCCCTAGGATGCTTTGTGGATTTTGCATGAGCACATGTTGTTTGGTGATTGTTCTGTTTGGCTTAACTGGGACAGTTTCGATAGGCCCATGTGGCTTTTTACCGTCTTTTTATTTCTAATGTTCTAATGAAACTATGGTCTGGAATAAGAGGCATAGATCTAAGGTACGATGTGTTTGGATGGAACAATACTTAGGGGCCGTGTTAGAAGAATTGATAAAATGAGGAGTAAACGCAATAGGGAGTTGTGCGTGGTGTAAGAAGGTATGGACATAAGCAAGGGATGGATGATAGTCAGTTGTTATGAGGATGTATAGTGGTGAGATGCTAGGCAACCGGCTGGGAGACTAAGAAAAAGTGAATTGAGTCAGTAAAGGAGTGCCAAAAGGAATGTGAGTTTGGCAGAGGCGTGAGGAAAGGTGCATAATAGAAGTGAGGGGGTATGGTTGTGGGCTTGGCTAAGAGAAGGAACCCCACATTGACAAGGTGGCACAGTTTCGTGAAACTCATGGGGGGATTTTTCTGACTGCGAGGAGTTCACTTAATGGTAATAAGGGTTAACGGGTACGGGGGGGGGGGGGGGGTTTTCTTAAGACGTGTGTCATGTTCTTCTACTTAACTATTCTGTTTCCGGTGTGTGTATGCAACCCTCACCCCCGAGAGAGAGAGAAGAGTAGAGAGAGAGAGAGAGAGAGAGAGAGAGAGAGAGAGAGAGAGAGAGAGAGAGAGAGAGAGAGAGAGAGAGAGAGAGAGAGAGAGAGAGAGAGAGAGAGAAGAGAGAGAGAGAGAGAGAGAGAGAGAGAGAGAAGAGAGAGAGAGAAGAGAGAGAGAGAGAGAGAGAGAGAGAGAGAGAGAGAGAGAGAGAGAGAGAGAGAGAGAGAGAGAGAGAGAGAGAGAGAGAGAGAGAGAGAGAGAGAGAGAGAGAGAGAGAGAGAGAGAGAGAGAGAGAGAGAGAGAGAGAGATAAGAGAGAGAAAAAGAGAGAGAGAGAGAGAGTAGAGGAGAGAGAGAGAGAGAGAGAGAGAGAGAGCAGAGAGAGAGAGAGAGAGAAAGAGAGAGAGAGAGAGAGAGAGGAGAAGAGAGAGAGAGAGAGAGAGAGGAAAGGAAAAGAGAGAGAGAGAAGGAGAGAAGAGAGAGAGAGAGAAGAGAGAGAAGGAAGAGAGAGAGAGAGAGAGAGAGAGAGAGAGAGAGAGAGAGAGAGAGAGAGAGAGAGAGAGAGAGAGAGAGATTAATAATTTGATTTGAGTTTGATCAAACAATATTGTTAAGTCTGAATTTCAAGAAATCAAGAAAAAAAAAGTTTCACCAATATTAAAATGGAATAAAACATACCTTTAAGTATAATTTGTAGATGACTCTCAATTAATTGCTTTATCAGTAAAAGTTTAATTAAGTTGCCTTTTCTAACTAAAATGAGAATGCAATATTTAAAATAATGGCTGCAAAAAAACCTGAAAATAAAATTCCAATTACAAACCAAGAACCCCATTCTGCTCAAGACTTAAATATAAAAGAAAAAAAAAAAGCACAATTTTATGACCCTTTAAAAGTTATTATCTGCACTCTATAGCTAATGACACACACACCATTTTTCTGTGACATATTTCATAACAACAAAAAAACACGGGTCGATGGTCACCATCTTGACATATTTAATGTTTGCAAAGCTAGTACTAGCACTGTGCCTCAGATCACTCATCAGAATCACAACTCCTCCTCTCCCCTCTCATTCCTTTCTACTAAAGTATACACACACTTCAACCCACCCCTTTTTTCTTTTATATTTGTTTCAGTTACAGAAATCACATCAAATTCATCTTCTTGAAACCCATCAATTATCTCCCACCCCCCAAAAAAATAAAAAACCCCACCTAAAAAAAACCCAGCTGCAAGTGTTTTTTTTTTCTCTTTTTAAAACATATTAATATGCAATAGCAACAACTATATTATGTTTTATTAATAGTGAGCCTAGTTCATTTTTTTCAAGGTTTGCACAGATACTTTTTAAACAATTGAAATAAATGAGAATGAAAATAAATAACTTAAAATTTTATTACAAATGAATGCATCTTTAAATGGTAATGACTAGAAGATAGATAAATAACTATATTCCCTTATTAAAACTATTAAATAAAAAACTTTTTAGTAAGTAATGCAAGAATTCTTTCCTCTTTGGTTATAAATTTGCTACCCTATATTTCGAATTTCCACTATTTTATATAGTATGCAATAGACTATAAAACTAATTTATAACATTGGATTGAAGTCAGTCAGTGATTGCATCACATTTCCTCATTATTAGTAACTCTCTGGCTGTTCTATATATCCTTACAAGTTTTTGAGCTTTTTTTAACCCAAGTCTATTTCAAACTTGTGACTCAATAAGACCAAAGGTAGAGAAAATTCAAACAATTGATATAGAACTGGCTGGGCATGAATGTAAGGATGAGAAAAAATGGCAAAACCCCATCTGGTAACTTTTTTATCAATACATTTTTCAAATAAATATGCATAACATCTAAACATTTATTTGGGCTTAACTTTGAGACCAGTGATTCTTTGAAAATATAAACTGAGAATAGTTTTATCTTTTAACCAGGGCTGCGGAGTCGGAGTCGTGGAGTCGTGCAATTTTCCCCGAGTCGGAGTCGGAAACTCTGTGCAAGTTGGAGTCGGAGTCGAAGATTCCTGTGTAAGTGGAGACGGAGACGGAGTCGGAGTCGGAGTCGAAAATTTAGAGACCTATTGTTATTATTATTATTATATTATTATTATTATTATTATTATTATTATTATTATTATTATTTTTATTATTATTATTATTATTATTATTATTATATTATTATTATTATAAAAGTTTTGATTTTATTTCAAACGTTCTAAATATTTATATTTGTACATAATTTAATTTCCTTAAAATTAATCTTTGAAAATAATATACAGGAGAAGAAGAATATTTATTTAGATTCCCGACGCGTTTCGTCTCTATACTTTGAGACATCTTCAGAGGATTATTTTTGTAAGCGAATGAGTCTACTTGATATATAATAAGTAAATCAAATGAAATTGTCTGACTGATAAATACATAATATTTTTGTTAATGTCTGGTTGCGTGTTTTGATGTAGAATGCTTCCGCAATTTTAAGTTTCTGGACTTCACACGATCCGTATAATATTGTGAGTGTTAAGAAATATTACTAATAATTGATTGACCATGTGCCGTATTGAAATGTTCAAATATTTTGTTGGGACTGTAGAGATGTTGATATGCCTTGTCAGACAATCTATTCTTCGTGTAACCCAATATATGTCAAGTACAGTCTAACTCAGGGCAGTTAAATTGGTACACAACGTGATGGTTGTCGGGCAAAGCATCTCTTGTGCTAAAGGAAGATGACGGTTGTTTGGACTTATGGTATTGTCTGACTTTAATTTTTGAGGTGTCTTTAGTTTGAGGTGAGAATTCAAAATGTTACGATGGCACTTCTCTTCCTTATTGACAAATAGCATTGGAAGTTTTGAAGAAGAAATTTATCGAATTTTTCTGATTATTTTTTACTTTCTTTATTATATAATTTTGTATGCGGTTTTATTAACTAAATTTTCAACTGAATATTGTGGATGATCACAGTAATTTAAATTTTACTTATGCGGCAAATTTCTTCATCAAAAGTTTTCTAAGTTGAACATAGGTTGTATGCTTTGTAAACTAAAATTTTTACGATAGATTCTTTGTAAATAGTTCATATACAGACCATTATCAGTGTATTTGACATGTATGCCTGTATATAATGAGCCGTCAGAATTAAAATTGATTTTGATGTTAAAAAAAAAAAAAAAAACAAGATAGCATATTAACGCCTAAGTTCGTTATGAATTTTAAGCATGACTCTTAACTTCTGAATTCTATTGATGAACTAATGTATATGATCTATCTTCTAAAAAAGGTGAGAGGGTGTCGTCGACATACCATATGTAAAATAAGGGGTTAAAGTTGTTTGTTCACGAAGGATTTTGTTTTCCAGATTGGACATATAGAAAGAAGTCAGCAAATGTAGGTTCAAGTGGTGAGCCCATCGGATCCATCAGTTTGTAGATATATGTTTTCTTTAAATTTAAAGGGTGTTTGACAGTACAACAAATTAATAAAAGGTTCTCATATGTTGTTCTGATATATTTCTGGGCGGGTAGGTTATTGTTTGAGTGATATACTCGTTAATTATTATGTCAATCATATCAGGAACCGTACATTTATGAACAAAGATTATACATCAGAGTGAGGCGAATATATTAGGGGCTTCAAGTTTTTTTTTGATAATTTACATAATGTTTCATTAATTGATTTAACTATGAAAGAAAAAAAGTTTATTTTTAAAAGATTTTATTAAGGGTTATTGGTCGGTTAATGCTGTTCAGATATTGGGCAATTTCGTTTGTTAACCGATCCGCACATAGATATTACAGGTCTCAAAGGTGAATTTTCTGAGTTTTTGTGTATTTTAGGCAATCCTATATATATATATATATATATATATATATATATCCTAAATTATAAAATCCAGTTCTTTTAATTTTGTTCAGAAACTTTTGTTTTTTATTTCAAAGGAAATTCTTTTAATGCTATCACTTCTCTCATCAATCTCATCAATCAAATCAATCAAAACCGTACCTGATCATATGGTGAATCACATTAGGCATCAACTGCTGATTCATCAGATTCAGACTCTGAGTAAAATTTCAATTTCTTTTACAATATCAATTTCAATTTCAATAATTTCAAATTTTCTTTCTTTAATTTCAATTTTAAATATCATTTCAATTTCAATTTCCCTTTAATTTAATTTGATTTAAGTTATATTTAGGTTAAATTTCTTTGAATATAATTTCAATTTCAATTTTAATTTCAATTTCAATGTCAATTTATTTCATTTGAATTTCGTTAATTTCAATTTCATTTTTCAAACAGACTGATAAGTGATAATCCTGAACTGAGAAAATTTACTCTTGGAATGTAAATATGTATATAATTGTAAGTACTTTTTTTTCTTTTTTTTTTTATGCCTCTTCTAGGCATAGAAAGAGGCATCCCTCCCCCCGGAGTATATAAAAACAGTTTTGGATATCGTCGCTTGTTGGTTGATTTCTTTCAATTTAGCTTGACCTGAGTGGAAGTTGGAAGTCTTCAGGTCAAAAACTTTTAGTATCCTTTTAGAATCGATATCGATTGGATCTCTTTTAGGGATGTACCGGAACCAGGTTCCGGCCGGAACTTCCGGCCGGAACCTCGATTTATTAGAAGTTCCGGTTCCGGCCGGAACTAACCGGAACTTTCTACTTTTTCAAATGTCTTTCTTAAAAAAATTCATTAATTGATTTGTCATTTACTCAGTTATGATTTTGCATAAAAAATAATATAGAAAATTGATATATGTGAACAAGTATGATAAAATGACCTCGACTCTATAGTTTCGAAAACTTTAAATATGAAACAATATTTTCACACTCGAACCGATAGCTTTAATTACTTAGAACAGTGCGTTGCCCAACCCGTTAGCCGCCGCGCGGCCAACATGATTGCTCGCACGTACCGTTCTTATGTGGTCGCGACTGCTATTCAGATTATCACGTTTTATTTAAAAAAGATTAATAGTTTTAGGAAATTATATATATATATATATATATATATATATATATAACTATATAGTAATATATATATACTATATTACTATATATATATATATATATTTATATATATATATATAAATATAATATATATATATATATATATCATTGAAGTCTTATGGGTCTTCTGCCCTTAGCTGCCCTTAGGGACTATGGGGAGGCTTGTGTGTAGCGCTTGACAAATCTAAGGCTTCTGACAGGTACTGACACGCATCACACTCTTAACTACCTTCCTACTCTGGGATTTCCACCTTCGCTTTGCTTACTCTTGTCTAGTTTTCTTGCAGATCGTTCATTTCAGCTCTGTTGATGGAGCAACCTCTTTCTCTTTTCTTTTCTAATTGTGGTGTTCCTCAGTGTTCTGTCTTTTCTCCTACCCTTTTTTCCTACTTTTCTTTAACGGTCTATTTAGCTGGACTTTTTAACTTGATTCCACTCTTATGCTGCTGAGTTCAAGCTCTCTATCCATCTACTCATATTCAAATGTGACTCCCTTGTGTTGTATCTAGAGTTGCCTCTCGTCTACAGTTTTCAAATTCACATTCTTGCCATGTTGGTCGGAATTTCAGTGGCTAACCGATTCTTGTGAAGTTTCCAAACTCTATTAAAACTCAACTTCTTCACACTTCTCCCTTTCAAAAACACCTCCCAACCTTCCCACCCCCTTCGACGGCTCTAATGTCTCACCTGTAAACAAACAAATAAATATTACTTGGACTGAACATAAATAGTGAAATGTCCTTGGAGACCTCATACAAATCGGTTCAGATTGCGTGGTCTCAATGAAGCTAGAAATTCTGTTCAGATTGCGTGAATTATTCTTTGCTCAGTTACTCAAAGTTGTTTATAAGAAATCTTGTTCGCCCCATGTACATTCGAATAATGTTATCACATTTGGGGTGAGATCCGGTTCCACCCTCCCGTCTTTGGATTTAGTGATTGAGGCTCAAGGCTAAGAGACTAATAAACTGTCAAATACTTTCTAATTCCCTTGACCCTCTTTCTCTGCGAAGTGATATTGGTGCCCAATCTCTTTTATATAGGTATTACAACGGCAGGTGCTTCGAGACAATTGATCTCCCACATTCCTCAACCACTGCGTCGCCTCGTAAAACAAGAGGTGCCTAACTCTCCACATGACTATTGTCGTGAATATTGGTACTCCAAAGGGTTTACTATTGTGGTGTCTCTTCTTTCCAACCAACATTTGTTTTGTTGAACTAATTGCCCTCATCCATTTTTCCTGCAGTACTCAATCTTCCTCTCTTTAAAGTCTACGTCTGCGCCCACCTGAGAGAATTGCATTAGACAAGGGACTGGGTGAATTTACTTTCCTTTATGTTTTGTTTTCTTTTTATTCTTTTTTGTATTTTTGTTTTGTGGCCCCCCCTTTGGAAAAGGGCCCCTGTTCGTGAAAATCGGTGACATTATATAACATATATACTATATTATATATATTAATATATAATTTATATATAATATATTATAGATATATTATAATATATATATATATATAATATATATATTATATTATATATATATATAGTATTATATATATATAGTAATATATATATTATAGTATAATAATTATAATAATAATAATAAATAAATTACTGATTATTAGTGGTCGTCGTCTATGTGTTGGCTCAGCAAAAAATTTTAAAATTTTTAATTTGCTCGCGATAGACTAAGTTGGGCACCACTGCTCTAGAACAATGTTTTTTTTTGTATTTTTGTTTTTTATTTGAGATTTTTTAATTTTTTTAATTTTTTTAGACTAAATTGCTTTTTTAATTATATTTTTAAAAATTAGTAAATAATCCATAATTATTACCTTATAATAATAGTTATAGTACATGTAATATTTATTTAGTTTAATTAAGTTATTTTATTATATAGCTATATACTGTATAATATCTGAGTACTCTAAATTTTATTTATTTACTTCATTAAAAATGACTTGAAACTACATTGATATGAATTTACTTATAATATAGATGAAATATATACTTATCATTAAAGGTGATAGCCATGATTAATTATTAATTTTTAAAAAAATATTTGCCTAAAAAATAAAAAAAAATTATAAATATAAAAAGTCATGATTTTTTTATAAAAAAAAAAATCACGTAAAAAATCAGTTGATTTAAATCATTTGATTTCCTTTGTGGCAACCCTGCTCTAGAATCTAGACCTGGGGATAAATAATATTTGTACGGTATTTATTATTATTATTATTTTATTATTATTATATTATTATTATTATTATTATTATTATTACACTGGTCAACAAAAAAAAGGTGAAATTTTTTCTTGGATGGACTTTGTAGCAGATATATAGTGATTCGGAGGTGCTGATTCCATACATAATCTCGGATTTGCTGTATCACATCCGTTTTCGTGCAATCATGGACCCTATTTTTGCATATCCCTAGGAATGACAAATTCATGTGCGCACTACGTAGGCTGTATAGTACGTTACAATCCCGCATTTATCTACAGTAGCAGCAAGTATACTGCGGTCGATATTCGGGGAAGCATGTGGTAATTTTAGTACGTCTACATGTATGGATGCAATGAACCTGGATGAGTCTATCGATCCACTTCTGAAATACAGTTCGATGGTCCGTCATTGTTACCCAGGGTAAACTGAACGATCTTGTACGAGAGTTGTATTGCCGAAGTTGTCCTGAGCGGTTGGCTTCGAGGTTGCATGAAAAAAAACTAACTACTGGACCATTGCACAAGAGTAACATTTTTATCGTATTGTGCGTATTGGGACAGCCGACGACAAAGATCACTGGACAAAAGAGGAATGACCACCGAGGGGGAAACGCTTGACGCCAGGTTGACAGGAAATCGTACTGTTGACCACTGTACAGAGAGAAATCATCAATCTTACTTCCACTACACATAAAACTTGGTTGATTAAACAATTTGTGAAGGCCCTGGACATATGGTGAAGGCTTCCGCTATATATGCTCAACGTTTCTTGGTCTGAGTGACGAGAAGAAAAAAAGCTGGCGATATTGATGGCCCAACAAATACGGGACACTCCTCCGTGATCTGCTTTGCTACAACAATTGAACTGTGTGTAAGGCAAGAGCGTGGGATTGCTTTTTCAGATGTTGTACAGAATTTTCTGGGGAAAAGGAAAGCCGGAAAACCACTAATATTGTACAGGAACTGCTAGACAGTTTCATTCTCATGATGTAGAATGAGTATAAGTTGCACTACTTACATTCTCACCTAAGCAAATTTCCGGTAACTAGGCGATGTTAGTGATGAGCAGCGTGAACGCTTCCATCAAGATCTAAAGTTCATGGTAAGACGTTACCAGGGCCAAGTGGGATATCTATATGATGGCCGACTATTGTTGGAGCTGGATGAGGGATATTCCCAGACGCTATGCAAAGTAGATCGTCTACGAAGAGAAATTACTACCATCGTAGGTATGTTTACATTAACTAAACCAATTCCTTCTATTACATTCATTGTGGTCCCATATTACTCTTTATTCATAGTTGTATTATATGTTTAACATATATCTATCAAGACATGTATCATATCATTGCGATTTGTTTCTCTCCCTTCATATATCCAATATATATATATATATGATATATTTATTATATATTATTAAATATAATATATATATATTATATAATATAATATATATATATTATATATATATATATATATATATATATATATATATATAATATATATTATATATATGGTTGGGATTAAAAAAAAACTGTTCGTTTTTTTTTAAAAAAAACACGTTTTTTTTTAAAAAAAGACAAATGGCCAAAATGTTGTTTTTATTTAATACTTTTTTTCTATATATCAAGTCTTATTTAGGGTATTTAGCATTAAATTACAGTAAATACAATATGTTTAAAGAGGTATACAATATATAAAGTAGATTTTATTACTTAGTAAAGTTTTATTTGCTGCTCTAGGGGCAGATAATGATTTACATTTCACATGATTGATTGATTTTATTAGTTAATTATTATTATTATTATTATTTTATTATTATATATTATTATTTATTATATATATAATATATATATAATATAATATTATATATATATAATATATATAATATAAATATATATATAATATATATATATATAATATATATAAATATATATATATATATATATATTATATATATATATATAAAATTCTTCATCTACCTTTCTTCTCCCACAAGACTGGTAGGAAGGTGCGTAAGAAGCATCGGAAAAGAAAGCAGTAGAAGAAGACTATGACAAAAGTCGAAAAGAAAGTCCAGCCTTAACGCCCCCCCCTCTGTACCATTACTTAGTAAGGACTCGTCACAGTCAGAAAAAGCCACCCTAAGACTTCACGGGACTGCGGCGGACCCTCACTATAGTAAATCGTCAGTGTAAGTGTTCATCCTTTCCAGGTGGGCCACAACCATTCCCCTTCACAAAACCCCGCCATTCTCTCCGTATTATGCACCTTTATTCTAGCCTCTGCCAAACTCACATTTTTTTCCTTCAAGACATTCTTTTACGACTCAATCCACTTTTTCTTCGATCTCCCAGCCGGTCGGTTGCCAACACACTCGCCACCTATTACATCCGCTTTAACCAACCGACTATCATTCTCCTTTCCACATGACCAAAACCATCGCAACATATTTTTCATTTATTACTCTCGTTTACCAAATTTTTCCACACCACACAACTCTCTAATATGTTCATTCCTCATTTTATCAATCTTCTCCCACACCTAGCATGGCCCCTAAGATATGTCCATTCTGAGCACATTGAACTTTAGATCTATACTTCTATTCCAGACCATAGTCCTACTACTATACAATAACACAGGTAACAACATATTTTCATGCATGTTAGACCCTAGCACTCTAAAGATTTAGTCCCTATACATTCACCAACGATTTTATTGCACCAACACCTTCCTGGCACTCCAAACATATACCTTAAATATTTAAAACTTCAGACACTCTGTTCCAGCTGCCTCACCAATCTAACATAAACTTCACCTGAGACTGTCCTCACTCACAACCATAACCTCTTACTCTTATCTACGTTTACTTTCAAAACCCCTCCTTTTACACATTGCCAAATCTCTCTACCAATTCTCAAACTCTCTCAAATTCGCCACACAAAACCAAATTCTCCGCATATAATAGGTATGCACCTCCACTCATCTCCCTCTCCATCATTCTAACACCATTTCCTTGTCACGCCCACCTTCAATTCTTTCATAAACCCCATTCATATACAAATTGACTAACCAAGGAGACATAAATATCACAACCCTGCCTCACTCCGCTATTCATTACTTAAACAATCACTTTGACACCATTTATTCTTACACACGCCTCACTATCGTCATACATTCTTTTTATTCCATTCAGAAGCTTACCACCCAAAACTATAATATCACTAACACCTGCCATAGAGTTCCCTATTACCCTATCAATACCCCTGTTTGCAAAATCCATAAAACTTAAAAATACAATTTATTTCTTCTTCTCCTTATTTTCTCTATCATTTGGCTTCAATGTAAAGATCTGATCCACACATCTTCTACTACTCCTAAACGCACCTTGTTTTCACCAATCAGTCCTTCAGTCACTCGGCGCACTCTTTTCGACCAAAATACCAACATATTTCTTCCCTATAACCCCTCAAAAAACTAATTCCCCTATAATTTCTTTACAGTTCCCTTTATACTCCTTAACCCTTCATATAAGGGTACTATCTACTGCTCTTCCGTTCAATCCCTCGGAACTATTACCCTCCATAAACGCTTTATTACACAACTTCAAGATCGAATCAATATCAGAAACTTGCCTCCGTTCTTGATCAATTCACCGTTAATTTCATCTATACCTGCAGATTTACCCATTCTCAACTATCTTCATCTACCCATTTCCTCTTTCTTTTGGGAATAGCCTTCACCCCAAATACCTATTCCTTCTTGCACCATCAAAACCCACACACACAGTCACTATCACCTCTCCATTACTGCCAATATTATACAGATTTCGAGTGTTCTTCCCACTCCCCTCACATCCATTTCAATCAGTTACCAAAAACACCATCCCTATTTCTTATCTGAGCAGTTCCCTTATTCTTTAATTTAACCTTTTCGCGCTTCCTTCCAGAAGAGCCTTTCCTATTCCCTTGTATGTCCCCATTCATCCCTCCTTCCAAACTGTTCATTATACCTCTTCTTTTCTCTACGTACGCATCTTTTAGCATTTCTTTTTCCTCCCATTATATAATTCAGCATCTTTCTTTTTGGAAACTTTCATCATTTTGGCTTTTAGTACAATCAACCACGCTTTTTTTTTACTTTTAAACCGCTTGGCATCACCTCTTCATTCCACCACTCACGTTTGACATTCTTACTTCCTATTTAGGCACAACCCACAGTACTTCTTATTGCACTGCTTAACAATTGCTTCCAGATTATTTAGTTTCAGCTTGTTCACATTCAACTGATTTACTTGCGAGCGTTCTTTCAATACTTATCCTATTACCTTGTTCACTAAACTTCTCACTCTTAATATTTTACCCTCTTCCTTCCGTATCACCTTCCTCTCCATCCAAGTCCCCGCTAACTTAATTTTACATAAGAACAACATAATGTTCCGATAATCCCATTTCTAAACACCTCACTGATTTAACAGTCCCATACATATACTTCAAACATCTCCTTCTTCACAACACAAAATTCAATCCATACTTTTCACTTCGATACCATCTCTACCTACACCAACTGCTAGTATACTTTATGGATACTCTTGTGTTTAAAGAAGTAATTACTTACACCACAACCTCTCCTCCTCACAGAAATCCATTTCACCTTCCTACTAGTCTCATTTCTCCCTGGACCAACCCCAAAAACCACCTGTTATACCATCCTCTTTTTGATTATAAATACATATATATATATATATATATATATATATATATATATATAATATATATATATATATATATATATATATTTCATATATATATTATATAATATAGAATATATATATGTACACTGTATATTATAAAATCCGTATTAATAGTCAATATTAAGGCCTAGAAGGGGTTATTGTTTATACGTATATTTAAAACATCTTTAATATTACATAAAAGAGGTAATTTTAAAAAAAAAACAAAAAAAAAACATTTTGTTTAAAAAACATTTTTTTGTTGCAAAAAAAAACCAAATAAAAAAACCGTTTTTTTCACAAACCCTATATTATTATATATATTATATATAGTATATATATATCATATTATATATTATATATATATATAATATATATATAATATATATATATATAATATATAATATATATATAGCTATAGTAATATATATATATCCGATAATTGTGACAGACCCTCTTGAAAAAGTAAAAATCATAAAATTTACAAATCTGTGTTACACACAATATCTCTCAAATGCGATGTGATACGCAAAACCCGATTACATTTTTGGAATCAGCAAATCAGCACATCAATAATCAAATGCGAAACCCCGTCCAAGAAAATTCATGTTATTATGTTATATTATTATATATTATTATTATTCATTATTATATTATTATTATTAAAAGAAATTAACTTTAAGTAGAAATTACTACAAAACAAAATATTAACTAAACTGTTTAAGCAAAAATTTAAAAAAAATTTAAAACAAGATTCCAAAATATCTTATTTAAAATGAATTTATTTGAATATTGAAATGTTGTGGTGTAGGAAAATAAGTTGCTCTCCATGTTGTGGAGTTAAACGTGATCTCTTATCCTCAAACACGTTACCAGCTTCTGAAAAAAGCTTTTTAAAAAAAATGCTTTTCTGAAAAAAAGCCTTTTAAAATTTGAAGACCCGTAGAACTTTATATAGTATATTCCTATTTTACTTAATAAATTTATTGATCCGCTTATCCAAATTTTGGCTTACAGAAAACTAAGAGCTCACAGTATGGATATGTCAAGATGCCAGATACTTCTAGAGAGACTCTACTTGTTAACAAGTTTTAAGTAGAATATGAAAGGTGTAGCGGAAGTCAAAAAGTTCCGGTTCCGGCCAGAACTTCCGGCCGGAACTTTTCCAAGGCTCCGGAAAGTTCCGGTTCCGGCCGGAACCAAAAATTCTGGTTCCGGTACATCCCTAATCTCTTTCCAAATTAAAGGAAAGGAAAGTTTCAACTTCAAGTTTCAAATTCATTATCAAATCATTCATATTCATTATCAAATCATTCATAATCGATTGGATCTGTTTCCAAATTAAGGAAAGTTTCAATTTATCAATTAAGTTTCGTACAAATTATCAAAGTGTTTGGTTATACGAAACGTAATCATATCGAAAATGGTCGCAAGACTATTCATCAATTAATAACCTTAATCTATCAAGAGAGTGTAATGGTTTTACCTTTTAGCACTAATTTATTATTTATCGATTTATTTATTCATTTAGTCCTGCAGGAATTTATTTATTTATATTGGTATTAATTTCTATTTATTATTTATAATAGTGGGTGTTGGCTATTAGCCGATAAGGTTACTTATTTGAAACCTCTCAAGTTGGACTATCGTCAGATGATAGCTGCATTAAATTTGCCTCGCTCTCAATCTGACATAGCCTAGTATTTTTCTAATTCAATTTAAATGAGTCTTAGATCGATTATCATTGAGGCTGAAAATCATATACAGCTTTAATTTCAATTTCAAACGAAGAAGAGGCTCATATCTAACCTAAATAACCATTTGAAGCGGAAGATCGTCTCACACAGATGCTTTGACCGGTGAAAGAGAGAACAATCTTTCAAGCCAAGGCTCTACAGTCTTCCATATTCAGGTGGGTTATATCAACATTTAAATTTTCCAGCTCAATCGATATTTATTTCATTTCATTTCATTATTTCAATTCATTATTTATTAAGCAAATTGCTATTGTGGCTTGTTTTAACTATTTCTAAGTTAGTCCTTTTGTAATACATTTACAGGAGGAGGACTGAAATGGCTGCTAAAGCTCTTAAGAAATTTCATCGTAGGCATTTTCGTAGATGAAATCGATTCAAAACATCTGCGAACGAAAACCTATAAAAGCTTTAAAAAACAAGAGAGAACTGTAACATAATTATATCAATAAAATTTATATCAGTGATATGTTTGGATTTATCCTCACAATATATATATATATATATATATATATATATATATATATATATATATATATATATATATATATATATATATATATATATATATATATATATATATATATATATATATATATATATATATATCAGTGGCGTGCATTCAGGGCATGCAAGTCATGCTGAGCATGACCAAAGAAATATATAATTTTGCTAAATTCTTATTATATAAAAAAAATGCTTACAAACTAATAATAAAGAACGGGGAAACAAAATTACGTAAAGTTATGGTGTTAAAATCTTAAATTCATTTTAAATTTCTCTCAATATTCAACACTAATATTAAACTAATACTAGCATGACAGTTT